>VBSM01001124.1:4985292-5008694 GCA_008086735.1 Cheirogaleus medius
AAAAAAAAAAGAAAATGCTTCTCACTCCATCGTCTGAGAAGGTGCAGCCACGCTGTGGAGTGCCGGAGCCTGGCGCAGTCTGTGCATGACACAGGTACTCCTGGGTTCTGGTCGGGTTCTGTCATGGACAGATTTGGAAGTCTGAGCTTTGTTGTCCTCTTTGTAACCAAACAGAAGAACAATCATTTCCAATTAAAATAACCTGTCAAGAGTGATCAAAATCTTAATCATCTTCTTTTAATGTGTAGGAGGGGAATTATTTTAAAAATGTATTAATTATTTATAAGGTTTGTTCTAATTGCCTCCATTCAAGAGATCAGATAGGTATAAATTTATATCAGATAGATATAAAAATTATCCAAATGTAGTCTTCCAGGTAAACTGTCTACTCCTTTGATTTATGGACTAAGAAAGCTTTGGCCCCAAGTAAGAGATGGCTCACCTACTACTGAGCCAAAAAAAGGAATTTGATTTTCTCACATCATAAGAAATGGTGGTGGTGGCGGGGAGGTGGCATCACTAGCATTAGCTGAGAAAGGCAGGGCTCTGGAACTACGTCCTGACAGCCCTTGTGGTCTTCCCTGTGGCTGTCACACGGCTGCACCATCCTTACATTCAAAGATGTGATGTGCAGGCAGGCAGAATTTCTCCTCACTTGCTTCCCTTGGGTAAGTGAGGACAATCTTTTCCAGAAAGTCCCAGGAAATCTCATTTATGTCTCATTGGCCAGATTTGTGTCTGAACCCATCCCTAGACTTCAGAGTAGAGAGCTTCCTTAAGATCAAAGTATCTCTCACCCAGAAACTGGTCAAAGTTAGGGTTTTGTTAACAAGGACTGAGAAGGGACTAGCCTGGGGCAGAGCATCTGCCATTATCTATGTGCTTTGCTGCTGTTCACATAGCTTCAGCACAAGCTATTATCGTTATTTTAAATAAACTCTTGACTTACATTGATCTTATAGTGAAGTAATACTCTTAGAAATTGACACTGATACATTTAACCAATAGGATCTGAATGCAATTGGTAATTAAGAAGCCACTTTTTCCCCTTCTTCCAGGTTTGGATTTCAGTAACATGACTTTTTTTTTTGAGACAGAGTCTCACTCTCTTGCCTGGGCTAGAGTGCCGTGACGTCTGCCTAGCTCACAGCAACCTCAAACTCCTGGGCTCAGCGATCCTTCTGCCTCAGCCTCCCGAGTAGCTGGGACTACAGGCACGTGCCTCCGTGCCCGGCTAATTTTTTCTATATATTTTAGTTGGCCCATTAATTTCTTTCTATTTTTAGTAGAGACGGGGTCTCGCTCTTGCTCAGACTGGTTTCGAACTCCCGACCTTGAGCGATCCTCCCGCCTCTGCCTCCCAGAGTGCTAGGATTACAGGTGTGAGCCACCACGCCTAGCCAGATTTCAGTAACATGACTTTTGGTAGCAAGTGACATAATACTTGACCAAATATAGCTTAATAATAAGGCTCACTCTTAAATCTCTTATAACAAGAATAAAAGATTTAGGCAATTCTAGGGTTGGTTAATTCAACCCTAGTGTTTTGGGAACACTCTCCTGAGAAACTAGATTTAACACCCCATCCAGAGATGGTTTAGACTCACCCCTAGGTTGGCTCCTACAAGCATGGAAAAAGCAATGACTCATGCTTGTCAAGAGGTCAAGCAGTTATCACTGCTCAACTGGGTCCTTTGCCTACTGCCCAGAGAGAAGCCAATACACCGAGACAGCAGGACTTGCAGCAGAGAAAGTGTTTAACATCACAAGGCACCAAGTAAGGAGATGGGAGAAATTTCTCAAATCCACCTCCCTAAGAATTTTGGGGCTAAGATGTTTAAAGATGGTTTGGTGAACAAAGGGCTAGGGAATTGAATCTGCTGCTTGACTGGGGGTGAACTCGTAGTGTTGGGAAGCAGAAATTGTCTTCTTGGCTGAGATGGTTTCTGGGAGAGGGTTGCAGGACCTGTTGGGTCATGCACAACATGACCTGTCGCGCCGCTGGATCCGGCTGATGTCCGTGCGCCACCCGCGTCCCTCCCAAGGCAGAGTCTGGAAGATATCTCAAAGGTCAGTCTTAGGTTTTACAATAACCATGTTATCTATAGGAGCAATTGGTGAAGTAACAAATCTTGCACCAGTCAAGGATACATGACACTTAAGCAGCAAGTGTTATCACAGTAAGCAGTCGCAGGAAGGCAAACTGGGAAATGATGGCTGGTTAACTTTTAGCTATGTCTGCGCTTCTGAAGAAATCAGACTTTCACCACAGTTCCTGCCTTACAGCCTTCCATTACTTTAGTACAGGCAGTTTTACAGTCTGTAAACAGCCGGCAGCTGCCGGGCAGCTCACCACACTTCCGCGCAGAGTCAGGAAGGAGTCAGTGCGCCCAGCGAGATCCAGACAGCTTAGCGCAGCAGTGGTAGGAGCTTCCGGTGCACACTGGGGCATCCTGTGCCCCCAAGTCCAATGGGGGAAACACAGAATGGGCCCTGGTGAGTGCTGTGCACACAGGGGTCTCTGTCACAGCTGAAATACCAAGGTCAGGATACCCTGATCTTAATTAGGGACTGCTAGCAAGCCCACCCCTCATCACTCTGGAGAGCTATTATCTTTTAATCTCCGAAATGTCTCAGTGTGGGGAGGAGGACTCTAGCTTTTTCACCCTGGAATGTGAGCAAATCTGCCTTCTGCCCCAGGGCAGCTTTGCAAATATCTTTGAACAACACTGTCAGTGCCTTTTGCTCAAAAGATATGCAGAAACACCAGAATTATCTCCCGGCATGCTAAGTGGAAAAGCCAAAATTGTCATGGCAGAAGGTATCAAAAGGCTCAGGGAAGTTGGTGTGCTATGGATATACCATGTGAGATGTGGTAACTACAGCAAAAACATCAAGCTTTTGAAGAATTAAAGTTAGTTTTATTCAAAAGTCTTGTTGAGAAGGCTGGGCGCGGTTGCCCTCGCCTGTAATCCTAGCACTCTGGGAGGCCGAGGCAGGAGGATAGTTGGAGCTCAGGAGTTCGAGACCAGCCTGAACAAGAGCGAGACCCTGTCTCTACTAAAAATAGAAAGAACTTAATTGGCCAACTAAAAATATATAGAAAAAATCAGCCGGGCATGGTGGCACATGCCTGTAGTCCTAGCTACTCGGGAGGCTGAGGCAGGAGGATGGCTTGAGCCCAGGAGTTTGAGGTTGCTGTGAGCTAGGCTGATGCCACAGCACTCTAGCCTGGGCAACAGAGTGAGACTCTGTCTCAAAAAAAAAAAAAAAAAAGTCTTGCTGAGGATGGACTGTCAGGAGCGGCCCTACAGAGAGAGAGGTTCTCTCAGACTGCTCTGAAACAGTGTGTCAGCTCACAGTTTACACATGGGTTGTAGAGGTTCAGCATGTGCAAAATCACATCAAACTTGCTCAGAAGTGACATTAAAGCAGAATCACATCAAAGTTTAGGTGTAAGAGCACATCTGATAACAGATTACAGAGGCATAATTACTAACCCCATCAGATGTTATCTTACTTTAGGAAAAGGCAAAGACTAGTCATTTACCTTTTAAGGGACATAGTGACTCAGGCAAGAGACGTGGGGGCCCTGTGCTCTATCCTGTTTTGTCTCCAAAACATCTTTCTGGAGAGCTGTCTGTCACAGAGTCAGGGGTTTTGTGAGATATGCTGCAAGCAGAAATGAGTGGACGTGGCTTCTGCATTTGCTACTGTGTCTCATGACTGAAGATCTAATAGATGATTCTGTTCCATGGAATAGCTCAGAGGATATACTATGTACCAGTGCCTTACACAACATACTGGCAAAAAGCATCACTAAAATATTTGGTGGTAGCTCTCTAAAGCCACAGCTGATTGGAAAGAGACCAGTACAGCATCGGGCTCACCAATAACAAAGGGGATCACAGGACCCTGAAACAACAGAGACCAAGTGGTGAGGCTTAGCCTTCTGAAACCAGTTGCACACAACTACTAATGAGAGGCAGGATCAGAGTGGTAGCCAAGAGGGACTGACTTGCAGAGAGTTGTGGAGTTGCTTAACAGAACCTAGCACCTGCAAGGACAAAACAGACGGGCACTCTTCTTTCATATTTGCAGAAGAAATCAAGGCTGCATGGCTGGGGGCTGAGAGCAATTACCCCATAAAGTCATCACTGCTCACCCAGGTTCTGGACCTCAGGCAGTTTCTAGACTTGGAGCCCACAGAGAGGAGAGGAGGCTGGATTCTTAGGAGGAAGGACCTTGTAACACCATGGCAAGCGTAGATGACAATGACTCCTGTGGTTCTTCCCCAAAGGAACTCATGGCTATTTACTCAAGTAATTGTTTACTGGACACCTTTCTAGCAGCTTCTTGGTCCAGAACATTAGCATTCTCGGTTATAGTTATCTGGAATGCTACATGAAGCTCAGGGATCCTGGCAGCTTCTTGGGGCTGAAGGAAGAGTCATGCCAAAGGATGCTGAGTGGAATGCAAAACTGTCAGCTAAAAAAAAGAGAAAGTAGGAAAGAAACCCAGATTACCTAGAATTTAAACTAGGCTGAACCATTAGGAAAAAAGAAGTGAGATATGGCAGGGAACAAAATAAACACAATATTATATTAATTCAATATAAAATATTTAATAGTGGCTTGTTTTTGGGGAAAAGGGTAATGGAATGGACTTCATCCTAAGAAAGTTTTCTTGAGTTTTTTTTTACTATAAGGAGAAATTGTAATAAGTGAGCATATTTTAAGTTGTTTTATTTAGTAAAGATGGAGTTATTTTAAATGTAGGCATCTAATTATTTAATCAAAAGACTTATAATTACCAGTGGATTATGATTAGGATATTATATCTATACAGCCAGAAATCATTCCTATCTGCCACTACTTAATGTTTTATATACAGTCTAGAGACACATTTTGCTAACTTAATTGTGTGGTCATTATATTCCCCTTGATACTGACTGTCTCTGGAGGGTAAGGGAAGCGGGCAGGAGAGCTTTGTTTCTGCAACATCTGTGCTCCAGAGCAGCTTCATGTGACTCTAAACAGCAGTGGCCTGATTGGGAACGTTAGTCCTGGGGAACTATTGGTCAGTTCTTTCTTCATGGACTCTTGATGGCTGGGGAGGGGGACATTGTATGTAAAAGGTGAAGCGGGGACATTTTGGTGAATTTAGAGTTTGTCATGTAAATGGGGAGAAAAATAAATTATATGAAGGTTGTTAAAAGAATGACTACATTTTTTACACGGGCTAGGCATTTAAATGTATATGTGTATACATGTATATGTATGTATGTATGCATAGATCAAGGTCTCTCTCTCTTTTTTAATTTTTTGAGATAGAATCTCACTCTATTGCCCTGAGTGGAGTGCTATGTGTCCGCCTAGCTCACAGCAACCTCAAACTCCTAGGCTCAAGGAATGCTACTGCCTCAGCCTCCTGAGTAGCTGGGACTACAGGCATGCACCACCATGCCTGGCTAATTGTTTCTATTTTTAGTAGAGACGGATCTTGCTCTTGCTCAGGCTGGTCTCCAACTCCTGACCTCAAGCAATCCTCCCGCCTTAGCCTCCCGGAGTGCTAGGATTACAGGCATGAGCCACCGCGCCCGGCCAGGATCTCTTTTATGTTATATATATTTCCATTTTTATTGTACATTCATATTTCAGGATTTGTATATGTGTCTTTGAAAATTATGGGCAGCACCTTTGTAAATGTATAACTTTGAATCATAAAAGAGCTTGAAAAAGAAAACTCGAAGTTTGCAGAGTGACTAGTTTCTACTCTGCCATTTTCTAGCTCTTGACTTGTGAAAATTTCTTAGTTCTCTGAGCCTGGGATTCTTGCAAAGGACAAAGAACAATCTCCCTTCCCTAGCCCTCCTCCCATGGCAAATTCCTTCTGTCCTCAGAATGATAAGCACCAACTGAAAACTATGCACATAGAAACATTAAAAATGTAAAGAAGATATTATATATATAATATATACATAATTACGTATATCTCAAAATTTGGAGGCAAGATATGCAAGAAACCATTAATAGCAGTTTCTTGTGGGGAGTGGAATGGATTTGGGGAAGGACTTTTCATTTCATTCTTTTCTCTGCTGTTGTAATTTTTACTGTTTGTATATATATTATTATTCTAACATTAGAAAAAGCAATTACCTCTGTCAATCCTGATATTGTTCCAGTGTGTACTTTCTTCTACTCCTCCAGTGGAGGTTTTTGTTTCAACATCAAAGACAGTCTTTTCCCAGAGCCCAAACAGAACTAGTACCTGCAAAGAGAAAGTGACCCTTAGAGAAGCAGGGCCGGGACCCACACGCCACAGCACGATGTTCCCCGGGCCTAAGAAGTTGTTTTGGATAAACTGCAATACCTTTTCCTGGCTGTAGATTACAGAAACCTAGTTAGATATAAGTCATTGAAAAATTATTATTATTTTAATTTTAAATTTTGACATTTTAAACTTACAGAAAAGATGCAAGAATAATTCAAAGAACTCATATACTTTTCACTTAGATTTACTAATTGTTTACATTTGTCATATATATATATATATATATCTTCCAAATGTATGAGAATGAGTTTCAGACATTGTGCCTCTTTACCCCTCTTTACTTCAGTGTGTATTTCCTAAGAATATACAACCACAGTACAATCATCTGAATTGGGAAAGTTAACATTGATACAAAGCTGTTATTCAATCTATAGTACATATTCAAATTTTGATAGTTGTTGCAGTAATGTCCTTTAGAGCTACTTTTCCCAAGTCCAGTATCCAATCAAGAACTACATATTGCATTTATTTGTTATATCTCTTTATTCTCCTTAATCTGGAATAGTTTCTTAGTCTTTGTCTTGCATAATTTTGACATTTTTGAATAGAACCGGACATTTATTCTGTAGAATTTATTTTAATTTGGATTTCCTTATGTTTAGGTTCACAGTATTTATTTTTTTTTGAGAAATACTGAAAGAGGATTTATGTCCTCTTTTTGAGGCACCCAGTGGTTGAGTTAATGTGGTACCTGTAGACTTCCCATTTTCCTGTAAATTTCCTATTTTCTTCTTTGTAATTAATATGTAATTTGTGAGGAAATACATACACACAACACATTCCTATATTTACATATCTACACAAAACAGTCATGAGACCTCCAGTTCCTCCCAATCCAGCACCTCAGGGTTCCTTCCGCCCTTCCTCAGTTCTTTATATGTAACTCTGAAGAGGGGAAGAGAGAAGGAATTCGACACACAGAAAAGCAGAGTAAAAGCTGGACAGGAACCCCTGGTGGCAACATGATCCCTGTGCACCTGCCTTTCTTAAGGTGTTTGAAAATTCCAGGAACCCCTCCTTTTTGCCTAACCAGCCTGGCTGGATTTTAGTCTTTTGCAACTAGAAAAATGTTGGTGACACTATGATGAAGGACAATCAGTGCAGTGCCAATCGTCTCTTCGATTGTCTCCTTCACAAACAGGACTGACATGATAACTCCCTAAATTTTACCCTTGTGGTATTTTATTGTATCCCCTGCAGAACTGAAGAGACTGACATTTATTATGATGCTATATTAAGTCATTTAGGCATGTCATAAAGTTTAATCTTTCTGATAACATGTAGCCTTAGTGATGGAATCCCTGTTTTACAGACGAGGGAGTTGAGGTTGAGAGAAGTTAAGGGACTTCTTTGGGATGCACAAAATGGAATGAGACCCCAGCCTCTCTGCAAGGTCCTTATTTTTCTTCCCTGCATAGTGTTTACCTAACTCCTTACTGTGTGAATTCATTAATTCGACAACTGTTTTCCAAGTACTACATGTGCCAGTCTATCTCAGGCTTGATTGAACAGACATGTCAACACTTGCCAACCCTGTTGTTTGCTTTAGTACCTTAGAGAAATTTTAAATTACACTCACATTATAATAGAAAAATGCTAAAGAAAATAAAAACCCTGAGCCAAAGCTCGCATTTTCTAAGAATTATAAGTAAACTACTTTATGTTGAAAACTGGTATCTGATTTTCTAGGGAAAAATATATACAGCAATGTTTATATTTATTGGTAACTTTTTACTGTGTATTAGCTTATGGTGTATACAAATAATTGCCATTATTTCAGTACAGATTTCTCATAGAGACAGCCATGCAGAAAGTTTACTTGGAATGAGCCTGATCCCAGTTGTTTGATTGGGATTCATTTACATGATTCAATCAAATAGGCATGACATTCATAGAAATAGTGATAATATTTGAAGGGTATTAAATAATGATCAAACATAAACATAAAACATTATTAAGTATGAGTGGCATGTTTTATGCTTAGAAATAGCCAGGATATGAGAAGCTTTGCTCACTCATCTTGGCCAAACCTGATGAAGACATCAATGCCATTCCGTGCTTTTGTGTATCCGTTAGCCAGAGCGAGAGCGCCCAGTGCAGGACGGGGGACAAGGCTGCCCTGTGAGCCAGTCTTTCCTCAGAGGACTCACAAGATCAGACAGCTGCTGCCCTGAGCACCATGACTAAGTTTTTCAAGTTTAGAAACACAGACCTGCATATTTCAGTCCTTGTTAAATCTTCATCAGAAGTAAAAGAAACACTTTCCCTTTACCACTTTCTTCAGCCAGCAGAGGAAAGGAAGAAACATTTTTTTCAAAGAGCCAGATCTTATACCAGCAGCAGTTTGTACACATTTTATCTTCTATCATCCTTATAATGACCTGGGGAAATTATTTTAATTGTTCCCATTTTGCACATGGGAAATGGGCTCAGAGAAGTTAATGTGAGCAAGATCACAAGCTGGTAGAGGGCAGAGTCTGCACTCAAAGTGAAATGTCTTTGACTCAGCTCAGCCATTCGAAATCTACAGTGTGGACTCCCGGGGAGCTCATGACTTCCTGGCCTCTCAGGACTTGAACTGTTTGATCCATTATTTGCAACGGCTGTCTACATTGTAATAATAATAATTTTGGGAAATTTATTATTTTAGATCAAACATATATTATTATATATAGTTATTATTACATAGAAATCTTGCTATTTGGTATTAACAATAAACAATATTATGTGGGCATGAATTGCTATGAGATTTACATATTTTGGTTATGTGAAGCACTCTCTAGAGGAAAAAATAAATTTAAGGTAAAACCTGTCATTTTCCTATTGATGAAATGGATTTTTGCTTGTTATGATTTTAACATACAATATGAATATAATCAATATGAAACATTTTTATGTGATTACATATTTTATGTGTTCTGTTTTTTGGTAATGAAGTTAGTAATAATGAGAAAATGTGTAAAAAGAAATCTTATCATTTTTGCCCCATTGAATAAATAAAGTTTTGTGCATTAGAAAGGGTATTATTTATTATTCCCTATTAATTTTTTTTTTAAGAGATGGAGTCTTGCTATGTTGCCCAGGCTGGTCTTGAACTCCTGAGCTCAAGTGATCCTCCTGCCTCAGCCTCCCATACTGCTGAGATTATGGGATTGAGCCACCATATCCATCCCCTAGTTTTGTATAAGCAGTGTATCAGAGGTCCTTTTCAGAGTGGATGATGGGGGAAGGAGTTGCATGTGCATGTACGTGTGTACGCATGTGCAAGTAAGCGTGTGAGGATGTGCCCATCTCCTTCGATTGGCTCCTCACTGTCTATACCACATTCACATTCCAGCAGCAAAGTGCTTTATAAAAATGTTAAATATTAATGTTTTCATTCTTATAATATGAAGAGAATAAAGAATTAAAAGCAAAATGCCAATAACTCCCCTTAACTTGGTAAAGTTTGTTTTGACCATTCTAACTTGCATTGATTTGGAATCAGCTAATCTTCAAACAAGTAATAATCAAATAGTATAATGCTGTTTCTCACTAGTTACAGAGACGCTTTCCCGCAGTGGTTACAACAGAGGTCTGTCTTCCCTTGCGTGTTATTTAAGCCTCCATGCATGTGCCCAGCCTACCTCTGTGTTCTACCGCTTTTCCCCCTAGGTTCTATGACCTCCATCCCACCCCAGCTCCATAGCGTGGCCTGCTGCTCATCTAGCTGGTTGATCTCAGTTTGAAAGTGCTTTTTGACTGCAACTGTGGCTGGTTTACTAGGTCACCACTTCCTGCTGGTATTTACTCTCTAGTATTTGACCCGCAAATTGAGTAAGACCATCTGCAACCTCTTCTAGGTCCTAAGGGACCAACAGCCAGGCCCATCAAATGACAGATGAAACTTCAGTGACCCCTGGGCTGATATACATAGTTTTTTTTATTTTTAATTTTTTAAAAATTAATTTTTTTAATTTCAGCATATTACAAGGGTACAAATGTTTAGGTTACATATATTGCCTTTGTCACGTCTGAGTCAGAGCTTCAAGCATGTCCATTACAGTTTTTAGTCACTGAAGGCATTTGGATCTTTTTGATCCTGTCTTTATTTAAAAGTTTAATACTTCGTTCATCATAGATATTTTGCATTCACTTTGGTTTTTAAAATATGGCATTAAAATACTATGTATCATGATGACTGAGGTTTTTTTTGACCTAAGGCCAATGCTTCACTCACCCCAGCCTAGTCTCAGCCATGTCTGGTTCTAGATCTGAACCAGGCTCGAACTCCTCATCTGAGCCTTTCTGGCTCTGTGAGCCCTCTTTTGTTCTGATCCTCCATGGAAGCTCTCAGCCTCTGCCTAGTCCTTGCTTCACTTGGACTTCCTTTTCCTGTTGTCCTGGACTTTGCCTGGACACCTCTCCAGAGCCCTGGCTGTCCTGACCGGACACAGGAGAGGGTATCCCTGACCTCTGCCCCTGTTACACCCTGCAGTACCAGTCAGGGCTCAGTCAGAGAAAAGGAACTGGTAGGAGACAGATGTGTTAAGAAATTCCTTGTGAGGAATTGGTTCACGTGATAGTTCAGTTGAGCAGGCAAGTCCAAATCCACAGGGCAGGACTTAGGGAAGGGCAGCAGGACCTTTTAGGGGGTGGTGGTGGGAGGGATTCTTTCTTCCTCAGGGAAGCCCCAGCCCTAGCCTCTCAATGGATTGAGTCAGGTCCACCCAGATGTTCTAGGATAACTTCCCTTACCTAAAGGCAACTTTGTGGATGAAATCATGTGTGCAAAGGACATTGGTAGCAGCACCTAGAAGTGGATTGGTGCAGCTGAGTCTGCAGCTTTGCCAGGTTGACACATACAATTAACTGCACCAGTTCTCATGGGGTTCTGGTTAGGCCCTGCTGCGTGCGGGGTTCTCTGTAAGAGAATTCAGTAAATTCTCAGAAAATTCAGTATGTTATTTAAAAACAAAGTTTCTCAAAGGAGAGGTTGTACTTTGAACATGCTCTAAGTCTGGTGGGAGAGCCTTACAACATAAGGTTTGATTTTTAACAGCTCTTGTCATAATCATGGCACGTCCTAACACTTTAGGTTAATTGCTTGAAATTTGGAACATATTTTCATACAGAAAGAAGAAAAAAAACCCATAAAGGAGTCAAGGCTAGTTTCAAAATCCATTTGCCATGTGACACAGCCCAACTCTTCCCCGGCTGGGGCACAAAGTGAAAACAGGGACGAAGGGGAGGGTTCAGCTCCGCCTTCCTGTAGGACTCACCTCGGGCTGCGGGTAGCAGGTACCCTCCATCGCCCTTTCCGCTTCTTTCTGCCCCTGTTCTCACGCCCTGGCGCCCCTTCCCAGGAGACCTGTGCTTCCGCCGCCACTAGGGGACAGGCCACGACCCTCAGTCGTCCTCGAGCAGGGCCCTGCTTGCGCCTGGGCCGCCCAGGTCCCCCCACGCCAGGACCTCATTCCGCCTCCTGACATCTGCCCTGTGCCCGCAGTGCTGGGGCCTGCGCTCCTCTGTCCGGCCCCTGGGCTCCACTGCCCAGGTTCCTCCCTACTGCGCGCCCTCCAGACCTTGGCCATCTTAGCGCTTTGGGTGAGAGGATCTCAGCTCAAACCAGCAGCCAGGGAGGGTCCCTCCCACCCCGCCCGCGATCTCTTGTACCAGGAGAAGGTGTGGCCTGTGGAATTTTCACTGAGAGCTGGAGCCACTGCAGCGACGACTGCTCACGCCGGAGTCCGGGAGAGTTCTCCGGAGGGCTCTGACCCTGCCCGGGGCTTGTAGCCCGTTCCTTACTGGCTCTGACGCCGGGATCAGCGCAGGCAAGGACATTGCCCAGTGTCTTGCAGGTAGCCTCAAGGGACGGTGACATGTCAAGGGGCGGGGACTACAAATTAATACCAGCCATGGTTTTTATTCAATATTCCGTATAATCCAATATACATTTGATTGTGAAATACGTGCCCTGTGTTGGTTAAACATTTTGTCATTGTTTTTCATGAGTATATATCACATCTTCTAGAAACAGGTACAAAATATAATATAATTCCATTTTTAGAAATCCCGATTGGTCATCTCCTTTATAAGTGGGGCCGTGTGGATTGTTTAAAGCAGTTTTGCAGCTTCTGCTGACCGTGACCCAGAGAGGGCTCTGACCCTGCCCCTCCGCGGCTGCGGGCCACTGGCGGCCTCGTGTGCTCTGCGCGGCGTCCGGAGCCTGTGGGCAGCCAGGGCGAGAAGCCGCCGGCAGACTTACAAGAGAGGAAGCCCGCACCTGAAAACTAAGAGAATAAATGGAGGATCAGGAGAGACCGCATAAGCCACACAGACCTGGGTCCTGAATCTCAGCTCTGCCACTGACTGAGAGGTTTTCTGTTGGGAGTGTTTTGTAATCTGTAAGACAGGGATAATAATATCTACCTCATAAAATTCTTTTGATTAAAAAAAATACCCACATCTGCACCTGGTGGGTATTCCATAAATAGTAATTGTCATTATTATGACTATTGTATGGGGTTACAAGTTACGGAATATGCGGTGTTTAACACTCACTCAATCCGGTGGGGAGGGGTGGCCCCCACCTGTAATCCTAGCACTCTGGGAGGCTGAGGCAGGAGGATTGCTTAAATTCAGGAGCTCAAGACCAGCCTGAGCAAGAGCAAGACCCCATCTCTACTAAAAAAAATAGAAAAAATTAGGCCGTTTTGGCACACCTGTAGGCCCAGCTACTCGGGAGGCTGAAGCAGGAGGATCCCTTCAGTGATGGCTATTGCTTTTATTGGTAGAAATAATGACCTTACTACTACTAGTGCTACTAAAGCAGTGACCAAGGGAGAAGTGCATGAAATAATGAGTAACTCTTGTTTGTGATGTGCATGGTGGAGGAGAGAGCAATCGCTTTAGTTGGATGTATGCTTTCACTGGGTCAGATGTGGGCGTGGGTACAGCCAATTACAAAAACAACACACTGACATTTACAGAATTCAGGCAAAGCTCAAACAAAGGCAGTGTGGCTCCAGTGTATTTGAGAAGGGCTTGTCAGAGGATGAGGTCATTTGCACTTTTGATTTGTTGCAGCAAAACAAAAATGCATGATTTTGACAAGATCTAAGATGAAGACTGCTGAAATAGATTAGCTCTGGTGTGACCTCAGGCAGAATTTGTTCTTTTCGGTAAAGGAAGATAGCCTCCCACCTGTGCGTGTGTCTGTGTTTGCGTGGGGTGGTGGGTGAATTGGGAGAGTTGAAGGAAATCAGTTCTTTTATATATGAAATTCTCTGGAATGTGGCCAGGACACATCAGGACACCAAGATCTCTCATATGGGGAGCAGTCATGATCACTTGAGCCCGAAATACTGCATAATGTAGGAGAAGGCACATTGCCCCAGTGTGAATTTCTTTTGCTGGATAGGCCTGTTGCTGCTGTATCCATTTACACTGCTGCATTTTTACACAGGTCACACCTGATTCCGGTTAAACCCCAAAGCAACACGCCATCACCTACCATGGGCTGCCCACGGTTTTCTTCCTCTACACCCCCAGATCCTGATCCTTGTGGTGAAGTCTGTTGCTAAGGACTCTAGTGTGGCCTGAGGACATCCCTAGGTCATATCACTCTGGATTAAAAGGAAGAAGAACTGGTAGGTTCCTTTGTGGCAACAATCACCAGACACATGTGGCCTGCCACCTTTCTGTAGCTCAGTCCCTCGCCTATGCAGCTGTGTTTTTGCTTTGCAGATGCAAATCACCCATCAGTGGTTTTTTTTCCAGGAACCATTTTCTCTGACTTCTCTGTAGTATTTGGATGTTTCCTATTGGATACCTGCTTATTTAATTTTGCCTTCACTGCAGCATACAGATTCTCTGTCGCTCTCGTATCCTTCCTTCTATCTGCTTCTATCTGCTTTCTCCCAGATGCGAGGCCCGCAGGTCTGTCCTTACCTACTGTGCTTCTCTCCAACCCTGCCACAGGGAAATAATAACTCCTTCTCACAGGGCCGAGAATTACCTGCACACGCTCAGTTCACAGAGCACAACCAGCCACCCGTCCTTGCCGGAGCTCAGGTCGTACCTTCTCAACTTCCTCTGCATTCAGAGACATTCTCTTCCTTCCCTAGATGCTCATGGCTAAAACAGAACACATGATTTCCTTTCCTTTCCACGTCCAGCACACTTTCTGTTTCAGAATTCTCTGTTTGAGTGGCCAGGTATCATCAGCATTCGAGGAATCCGATCTTAAACCTCAAAATCATCATCTGTGGCTTCTCCCTTGCCTCTAGCCATGTACCTACTCAAGCCCTCTGTCAACGTTTCTTCCAGCAGACTCTCCCTTTCTGTACCCACTAGTTTGCATGTTGGCAGCTGATGCTGGTATGTCCTGTAGAGTGCCCCACCTCTAGGCTCTCTCCCCTCCGCACACGCATCGGACCTGTGGATAATACACACTGCAGAGACCCTGCCTTATACATCTCTAGGCTTCCCCAGTGCACTCAGCACAATGCCTTTGGAAACGCAGGCACTCGACAAATGTTTGTGTAATGAACGGGTAAATAGAGGTCCGCTAGGCAGCAGCCACTTCTGAAGCAGGAGTGGCAACCGAGATAAGAAAAGATCGCTATTGCAATTTACAAATGCTCTTCCGCTGAAAATGAACAAGAAGATTAAGCTATAAATACTCTTCCTGGGTAATTAAACAGAACAAAAGGTAATAACTGTTAGCATAAAATGCAATCACATTTTAATAGGTTCTGAAAATTAAACAGGCTTTCTGGCGATAGATCTTAAAACATTTCCATTACCCACATGAGAAAGCATTAATTTCTGAAGACTCACAAATGGCCCAGACCTTTGTATTACATTGAAGTTATTACCACGGAGCCTGAAAATTATATCTTTGCTATTAAGGAACAAAACACAGCACTCTTAAATATTAGATGTTGTTGGGTCTGGCATTTGATTTTACCTCACTTACTAAACTGGTAAGTTATCTTGTTACTGCTTTATGAATCCTAGCAGAAGAAACAAGACTCTTGGACCAGACATGAAGGACGTTATTACCCACAGCACAGCTAGTGGAATTGTTTGCATTGGTTCCCTTGCCCTCAAAAGGGCTGAATAGCCTAGAAGGGTGCTACGCATGGGGTGAGTTATGTTATAGGAGAGGAACACTGAACTTGGGACCCAGAGGGAGGCATTAGCCATATTTCAAGATTGTTCACTATAGACACAACCCAGAGACATGGCTTGGGTAAAGACAGTCAGGGCTTTGCATCAGACCCAGAAAGAACCTGCAGGGCTGCTGAAGCCCATGGTGGATACCTCTTCCAAGGTAGTTTAGCTAAGAATTGATATTCAAAGTAACAAGGATATCATTCTTAGCTGTCTGAATTTAGAATGTAGAGGATTGGTTGATGAATGTCCTTTGTGCAAAAGGAAACTTGGAGATCAGAAAAATTAATTCTTCTTAGTAATACACAGAAATACAGAGTGTGAGGAAAGGAAAATGTAAGTTATAACTTGATGTTTTTCCTCAATGGGAATATTTCTCAGTGCATCGTAATGAGACAAATGAAATTCTCTTACTTTAGCATAAGACTTGAGACCTTTGAAAAATCTCTTCCATGCTATGTATGATTAGTCTTAAAAGCCCATGGCTATCAGACTGCAGCAGAATCTCACATGATCTCAATCATTATCACTAACAACATTTATTTATTGAATTCTTTACTGCATGGTGCACATTATGTTAGTGATGCACATTCAAAAGAGATAGAATAATCTCTTTCCTCAAAAAACAAACAATTGAGTTTGGTCGGCATTATTAGTCATAGGTCTCATCATCTAGTCTAGTACCTTTGCACATTAAAGGAATATATTAGAGCACACTCGTAGCTCACAGAACCTTTGAGAGGGCCTGAGAGCCAGGCAGGGATGCTGCATCTCCAGAAAATGTGCAGTGAGGGCATCCTAGCCAGCGGAGATCATACCGCAAGGTGCTCTGGCAGAACAGTGCTGCAGCCCCGGCCCATGGCTTGGCACCCATGGTGCTCGGGACCAGACCCGGGCCCCCCTGCCATGGTTGCCCCAGAAGCCTCTATCCGTGGCAGCTGCTTCCTCCGTTCGCTCACTTCTGCTTCTAAGTTGTGCATTGTGCTGCCTAATTGTGGAACCTAGCAACAAAGGACTCAGGGAAACTGAAATTTAGCTTTATAGTCTATGTGATACAGAGAGACAGGCTAGGAGGGCGGTTGGCATAGGTAAGCCAGTCTTCAGCCTCTGCTATCAGTAGGGAGTACATACAAGTAGCACTAGCGGCAGGCAGTTATCAGACGGTTGAGAAAGGACTGCGATAGTATCTGCCGATGCTCAGTGAGTATGTTTGCCCAATGCAAACATGTCGTCAGCCACAAATGTGAGTTTACATTCTGTAGTAACCTCATAAAAAAGTAGTAAGAAAGGTGAAATTAATTTTATTAGTATAATTTATTTAACCCAGAATATCCAGAATATTATTTTAACATGAAATCAATACAAAATTAATAATTTTACTTTTTAAATATTAAGCTCAAAATCTTTTGTGTATTTTTCCCTTATAGCACCTCTCAGTTGGAACCAGCACATTTCAGATGCCCCACAGTGCTGTGGGGCCAGTGCCACCACACTGGATGGCACAGTTATGAAGAATGCTGGGGAGCTCAGAGAGGGGACTCAGGGAGCTTCAGAGTAGTTGAGCAGAGCTTCTTGGAAAGTGGGACTTGAATGGTCTGAAATAATGTTAGAACTTACAGAAGTTTAAAAATGGAAAATGATATGGCAAGTGTCAAGTTTGGATGTTTCCAGAGGTCCCAAAAGGATTCACCAGACTAGTTACCCTTGCTGGATTTGTTATGGTTGCAGTCCGACCCTCAGATACCTGATCATATAAGCACAATGAGCTATTCTTTTCACAGAGGCAAATGCCTAGTAACCAACCTCAGGACACTGATAGATGAAATCAAAGATCATTTATTTATTTATTTATTTTTTTTGAGACAGAGTCTCACTCTCTTGCCCAGGCTAGAGTGCCGTGGCGTCTGCCTAGCTCACAGCAACCTCAAACTCCTGGGCTCAGCGATCCTTCTGCCTCAGCCTCCCGAGTAGCTGGGACTACAGGCACGTGCCTCCGTGCCCGGCTAATTTTTTCTATATATTTTAGTTGGTCCATTAATTTCTTTCTATTTTTTTCTTTTTAGTAGAGACAGGGTCTTGCTCTTGCTCAGGCTGGTTGCAAACTCCTGACCTTGAGTGATCCGCCTGCCTCGGCCTCCCAGAGTGCTAGGATTACAGGTGTGAGCCACCTCGCCCAGCCTTTTTTTAAAATTAAAGTTTTTATTTTGAGATAATTGTAGATTGACATGTAGTTGTCAAAAGTAATACATGAGATCCATATACCCTTTACCCAGTTTCACCCAGTGGTAACATCTTGCAAAACTATACGATAATGTCACAACCAGGATATTGACACTTACATGGTCAAGACACACCACAGTTTTCAAGACACACAACAGGTTCATCACACAGGATCCCTTGTGTTGCCTTTTTCAAGCCATACCCATTTCCCTCCTTCTTCTACTCTCCTTTTTTTTTTAATGCTTGTCAATCACTAATTGGTTTCCATTTCTATAATTTTGTTATTTCAAATATGTTACAGAAATGGATCATACAGTGTGTAACCTTTTGAGATTGGCTCTTTAGACTCAATATAATTCTCTGGAGATAATTCAGGTTGTAGCTTCTATCAATACTTTTTTCCTTTTTATCGCTGACTGGCATTTACATTGCATAGATTGTGAAATCAAAATGGAGTCATTAATGTTTAAAAAAATCTGACAGAGCCAGGAAGGACTATGAAGAGAGAGTTATCCTGTTGATATGCCTGATGTTATAACAAAAACTACCACAAAAGACTATGCACAAACCACAACCTTGCATAAAGGCCATTGCAACTTTACAAAAAATACTTCTGCAAGGACATCTGCCCAGAAACTGCCTGTCCAACCTCTAACTGGCATCACCCTTGTCAATGATCTTTGTAGCCAAAGACAGTCATTTCAAAACAATTACGTAATCCTCCTCATTTTTTCTTTAAAATCCTTTGTCTTCCTTTACCTACCTGAATGCGTACGTAGTTTGCTAGGGCACACGTATTCCCATGGCAATGCACTATTCCCAGGTAAACATCATTTTCTTTTAGAGAGCCTTTCTCTGCTATTCAGGTTGACACAAATGGTGTTCGGAAGCAAGACCTAGAGTAGGAGCACTCTTGAATAGAGCGGGCGATTCTTGGAGCTAGTGTGCAGGACCCTTTGAGCTCTCTGCTTCCCTGTGAGTCTGTTCTGAGGCCACGTCTCCCCCTTTCTGGTAGAAGCGCTTGACTTTATTCAGGATCTGATTTGGATGAGGCCCCCTTAATAATACTCATCCCTCCTGGGATGAGTAAAGACTTTTTGTCTTTCCTGGTAAGTGCTTTCTAATATAAAGACTTAGGTCATTTAAGTGGAGTACTCTGTTTCTACAGAATTCACATTCGGTCTGTGAGGCATGTATTTTCCTGTGAATTTACTTTTAGTGTGTGCACCTAGTTTTGTATTTTCATCGATCTGCTAGCCTGGGTTGAAATTTTTGTGAACATTCTTATTTTGGTCTCTTTTGATTTGGTTTGACTCTTTCCCCTTGCTCTTTTTTTTATAGTTGTATTTTCAAAGCGTAAAATACTTAACACAATTTAAATACAAGTCCAACAGAGTTACTGTTAAAGGCAGCAATAATACCAAAATGCGTTCTCATGTCCAGACACTCACCAGTGTCACCTGAATCTTCTCTCAGTGAAGCAAGAGGGTCTGATATTTTATTCATATACATCCTTCTTATCTGCAATGTATTCTACAATTTCTGGTGGACACATTAACTTTTCTGCATCTGTATCAGGAATTTCAAACCCAAATTCATCTTCCATGGCCATGATAATCTCCACTTGGTCCAAACTGTCTAAGCCCAGGTCTTTCATAAAATGAGAATTTACTGAAAGCTTTTCTGGGTCAATCTTGTCATAGAGTTTCAAGACATAAAGAACACGGTCCTTGATTCCCTCTAATGTCTATACTGGCGGCACAACTGTGTAACTTGACTTGGAACCTGCGCGAGCACCGAGGCCGGCTGCGAAGCCCCAGGCCTTGCGCGGGTCCCGCGGGGCACAGCGCGGTCCGAGCGGCCGTGGCTGACGTGGCGACCCGGGGCAGCGACCGAAGGCCGCGGCGGACACCGGAGGAGGGACGCGAGCCGCCTCCCTCGCCTTTCTCTGGAAATCCGAGGGCAAAAGGGAACATCTAAATGGCGGGCTACAGGCCGGCTGAGTAAAAGCCGCTGGGCCGGTCCACCATCTGAAGCACTGGTCCAAACCCCTGACGTTCTCTGACAGGATTTATAGGACTTCTTTGCTCTCGAGAGATCAACGAGGAACAGAACGGGATTCTCAAACGTTAAGGCAGCCGGGTTTTCTGGGACTCCAGCCGGCTACATGGTATGGCCCATTCTTGTGCACGTTTTTAAGCCGATGGGCAAAATTATATCAAGGAAAATTTAGAGCTCAAGTAGTCATTATTCAAACTCTGTAAAAAAAAACCTGCTATTATAGAATTAACATGGAAAGCCTTCTAGTTCTCTATCCACGTCTCTCTTTCCTGCCTGTTTTGAGTCTGCTGACTTTTCTACTGGTGGTGCTGTGGCATTCTAGCCAAGATTTAAACAAAAGAAAAGTCTTAAAGGGCTTCCAAATTAATAGTTTTACAAATTACAACCACTCCATGGTAACGAACAACCTGAACACCTTTATGAAATGTAAATTTGGATTTGTTTAACAATTGTTTACAGCAATGGAAGACAATTGAAAAATTAATAATCGAAAAGAAAAATAACTAAATAAATGTTTATAAAAGTTAGTTTCTCAGATAAAAGTCAAAATCTTGAGCTCAGAGCAATAATATAAGGTATTTCTGTCTTGTATAAAAATTTTGCTTTATCTGTCATTGAGGGGCCAAAAAAAAAAACTGCTAAAATACTTCTCACCCATATTTGCTAATCAAGCAAATCAGATCAGCAAACAAAATATAGATTTGCTACTAGTTCAAGACTATGTGGAGATTTTTTTCTTATACAACTCAGTCTTAGCTAAAATGTTCACATGGAAAATTTAATCATAAACTCATTGAAACTGATAGAAGGAGAAAAAAGGATGAAAGAAGCTTTTAATAAATTAAACTGCCATAGAAATTGCTCTACCTAAGGTTTTGAACCACAGCTATCATTAGATTGCCCACTGGGGCAAATAAAGTTTAGCCATGTGAACAGGTACCAATTTTGTCAGAAATGTAATTGGAATCCAACTGTCTTTCATAAACTAGTGAGTTTGTATTACTATCTTATGGCTAAAATTTAAAAATGAAAGATATAAGATCTTTGTATGTATATGTGTTTAGGTGTGTTTATACTTATTTACATGTATTATGTTGTATGTTGTGTCTACATGGTAAAATCTGATGTAGCCAGTCAGAAATGCCTTAAGAAATTTTATTTAGATTGAGTTAGATAAATGACTGCTCATATAAAATATAAAATATATAGTAATTAACCCAAATGCCTTTTAGTTCATATGACTTAAATAAGTCTTTAATAAATAAGTTGGTTTTATAATTACTGATAAAATAAAAATAGAAATGTCTTCAGAATTGTCATCATACATTTTTGCCTGGGTTTACTGGTTAGATAATTTCATATTTGTCTCTGCTTGATGTTTTTTGCTACTAGTTGAAGACTAGATTTTAGTCAGAGTTTGGCACAAAGCTTACAAAACTATAAACCTGGCCTGTAACAGAATGATATTTGTTTGTGTAGTACTAAAGACTAATTTAATATTGGCTGGTTAGGTGAAAACAACTGTTTCTTCTAAGAGTTATTGGCAAAATACCCATATAGTTACCTTTAAAGTTCTTACTTAGATGAACACCTGATAGTCACTGGCTATAAACATGGTTAACAGGGAAAAAACCTGAAATGATTACTAGCTGTGTTTAATATCTAAGTTTTCACAAATAATCTAGCTAAATTATTAAAAATAAATTAGGTAAACATCAATGGGTTAAGCATATATAAATAAACTTTTTATGTAATTTAAAATCTTAAAGTTATGCTATGTTAAGTAATAAATACTCATTAAGTGTCTGGGTCATTTCTAAATAAGATAAAAACTAAAACACATTGCTGAGTATAAATATTAAATATAAGTTTGTCCTTAATTTTTAAATTTTATAAAAAGGTTAAATATATTTGGATCTATCAATACAAATAAAAATATATTATGGGGAAATATGTCTCTAAAATTATGAAATGGTTCTCATCCATAAAATACTGATATGTGACAGTTTAAAATTGCTTGCTAAAAATTAAGGTTACTAAGAGTTAAAAATTCCAGTTAGTATATATATAATTCTGTATATAAAGTGTGCCAAAAAAAAGTAAAATGTGTTATTGATGAGAAAAAATTATAAGAAGGGCATAAGTTGTGTTCTTTATTGAGAAATACAGAACAATTTTGTCTATTTGGAGGTTATTTAAAGGTTGTTTCAAAATATGGATTTAAGAAGGAAATAGAAACAAGATATAAAGGAACTAATAAGTAGGAGAGAGATGTGAAGAAAGTTATGGGTACGAGATATACTTTTGGTAAGAAAGGTTAAAAAGAAAAGAGAATAATTTTGTATGAGAAATGTATCTTATGTGATACATTTTTGTACTAAAATAAAATGTCTGGCTATTTAAGAAAGAGAAGTATATACCATTATGTTACAACTGCCTACAGTATTCAGGAAAGTAGTATGTTATACAGTTTGTATTTTTTTTTTTTTTTTGAGACAGAGTCTCACTCTGTTGCCTGGGCTAGAGTGCCGTGGCGTCAGCCTAGCTCACAGCAACCTCAAACTTCTGGGCTCAAGCGATCCTTCTGTCTCAGCCTTCCGAGTAGCTGGGACTACAGGCATGTGCCACCACGCCCGGCTAATTTTTTCTATATATTTTTAGTTGGCCAATTAATTTCTTTCTATTCTTAGTAGAGACGGGGTCTTGCTCTTGCTCAGGCTGGTTTTGAACTCCTGACCTTGAGCGATCCACCGGCCTCAGCCTCCCAGAGTGCTAGGATTACAGGCGTGAGCCACCACGCCCGGCCTGTTATACAGATTTGAAGCCTAGGAGCAATAGACTGTCCATACCATATAGCCTAGGTGTGTAGTAGACGGTGCCATCTAGGCTTCCACAACAATGAAATTGCCTAACGATGCATTTCTCAAAAGGTGGCCCTGTTGTTAAGCAACATATGACTGTATATGTAATCATCCTAAAGTTTGCGTGTATGGTATTATATAATGACATTATTTATACATTGCCTGTGAACCTCTGAAACATATTCTCATGATGCATAACATTTTTATTTTATTTTATTTTGTTCATAGGGCATCATTCTATAATATAAGAGTATGTTAATAGGTTTCTCTTATTTTATAAATATAATTAGTGATGCATAAATGTTTCCAAGTATTTATTACTTAAGTATTTTTCATTAGGAAGTGGAAACAGGTAGAAATTGAATATTTCACCTCCTCAGTGTGCTGTGGTCAGGAAAGTTTGAAGACCACTGTTCTACAAAGAAATTGTAACTAGAGACCAGCCCTTCATAAAACTGTGAATTTAAAAATAAGTGGCATGGCAAAAAATAAAAATAAATAAAGCCCTTATTCTGGAATAAAATGATAAGATATAAGACATGAGAACGTGCCGTTTGGAAGCTTTTCAGATGAGGTCTTATTAAAATGAAATGGCATTGTAGTTTCTTGTATCTCTTTGTCTGATGAAAATGCAAGATGCTGGACAGGTGCTCGAGAATCTGGGTTACTAGGTGACCTAGGTGTTGTAGGGCAACATTTTTGTTTTTTGTTTTGTTTTTTTTAATTTCAGCATATGATGGGGGTACAAATATTACGGTTATGTATATT
>VBSM01001124.1:5008794-5036249 GCA_008086735.1 Cheirogaleus medius
ACTGGTCAATGTCCCTGTTCTTGTGCCAATCCCAAGCTGTTTTAATTACTATAGGTAGGGCAACATTTTTGACAGCTGCTCCCAGGATTGCTCAGAAACGAGAGCAGCTTGACAATATCCACCCTTCTATTTATCACAGGCCGAGGTTCATCAATCACAGTGATTTTTTTTAAAAGAACTATAAGACGAAGCAAAAAGTTCGACCCTGTTGTAAATGGTCTGAGTAAGTTGTGAGCTGTGATAATGATTGTGAAGGTAGAATTTATGAAAGGAATTTTGTGTGTAATCAAGTTGGCTATAATTAAAAAGAAATTATGTCTTTCTAAAAATATGAGCTTTGATATTAAAAATTCACTAATATAAAACTAAAAAATCTGGTCCCCTATATTAGAACAAAAAGGTTTTCTTAAAGTATCGATTTGTTCTTAATAAAATTTTAAGAGGTTTTGATTTTTAATTATGAAATCTGTGTCTTTAACAGCCCTCTTTTGAACTGCAATTTCTATTTCTGCCACATGTCTTCCTGAGATCCATTTTATGTCCCTAATTTCAGGTTAACAATGATGTATTTTTAATTCAGAATGGTAACTTAATTTCTTGAGCTAAATTTTTCCTTTTGAACCTTCTCAGATTAATATCTCAGAGATTCAACTCTTGCTGTATCTCGCAGCACGTGATCTGTAGTTCATGCATCATTGCCTTTAGCTCTTCTTCCTCCCATTAGAAGGATCTGTCTTTTTGCTTGGCTAGGGTGAAACTCTTTCCTTCAAACTTTTCATGAACTTCTGTAACTTTTTTTTTTCTGGTTCTAACTCTGCTGTTATGACCTGATGCTGAAATATTTATCCTAATGGCCTAACAAAGGAATGTTTTCCTTTAGTGTAACTTGATTCTGTACTCTTGGCTTTTTTTGATGTGTCTGAATTGTAACCAGGAAACTTAGTAATCATGATGTTACTAAGAGCCATGTATTCCCCTGCTCAAGGTACTAGTTTTCTTGTTTACATTCTTCTATGATATAGTGTGCACTCATAATCTTGGGCACACATATTTCCTGTGTCTGATTAAATTCAAGTACTCTTTTCATTACATTTGGCTTCTGGGTTAGCTAAATAGGCTTCCCATAAGGGAGAAACAATCACACTGCAGGAGTTTTTATTTTATCTTTTTAGTATCTGGCCTAAAAAAACATAGAATTTATATTTTATCAAGATAATTTCCTATGTTATCTTTATTAGGATTTTGATGATTTATGAAAACTGAACTTTAAATAGGTTAAAGTATTTACATCGATGAAACTTTCTGCATTGCTTTTCAAGTCTTTTGATTATCATTTTGGTTAAATGAATGACTACTATTTTACAATGACCTGTGCTTCTGGTTTTTTTGTTTGTTTTGTTTTTGAGACAGGATCTTGCTCTGTTGCCAGGGCTAGAGTGTAGTGGCATCATCATAGCTCACTACAACCTCAAAGTCCTGGAGTCAAGTGATCCTCCTGCCTCAGCCTCCCAAAGTGCTAGAATTACAGGTATGAGCCACTGTGCCTGGCCTGTGATTCTGTTTTGATTAAGTGTTTTGAACCTTTTGACATCTTTGGCAGTCTTCCCCAGGATCAAAGTTCTAAACTAAGACTTTTTCACCAAGATTAACTTTGAAATTTTCCATTTGGGGGCCTCTGGAGAGCCTCAAAGAATGCATCTCTCATCTTTTAGAGATATTAAATGATTAGGCTTATTTGGTAAAGTGTATAGGAAGCATCATCAAATGGTAAGCAATACCAGATCTTCTTTCAGTTATATTTATTGGTTTGATATTAATATAAATGTTTCAAAAATTATATAAATTCATAAAAATCTGATGTTTATCATAATTATGAATGTATTAAATTTTTTTAAGTTATATTTATATGATATGTTATTGATGTGAGTATCCTAAAGATTATATGAAATTTATGAAAGTCTCATGGCCCTGAGGCAATGCTGTCAGTCATGACTCTAGTTGATATCTTAAAATGCTGCATGTAATGAAAATAACCTAATTTCCTTGTCAATGGTAAACTGTCATCAAAATTTTAATAATGGCTATTCTCAGCTTTTGTCAGCCACAGTTATTGTTTTAAATTCTTCCTTAAAAGTATTTGCAGACAGCTATAGTCCAAAATTGCTTTTTATGGAAAAGATTCCAATAAGTACTCTTGAACACAGATTTCTGATAACTTTATGATCAATGGACTAAATAAAAACTTCCAGAACTGTAATTAAAAAAATCGATAAATTAAAACAAAACTTAATTACATGAAATTAAGTAATTGATAAAGATAATGTTTTTAGGACCTTTATTTAAAACATTGTTGGTTCTTTACTTAAATGTTTTGTTTTCCATATTAAGAAAATGTTTCCTCTCTTAAGCTATCTATTGTTTACAACAATTTGGTAGAGTATACTTTTGTGAAAGAAGGAAGCATTTGCTTTTTCTCTATATTTAATTCCTCTAAAGTTTGGAAACTATGAGTATTTTTCTTTTTTATGGTAATATGATTATTTACACAAGTTTAATAAAAATCTGCTTTCTCTTTATAGCAGTATAGAATTGGGATCATTGACTATATTATCAAGACTTTGACTAAAATATCATATTTGAGAACGCATATAACATGACTGGATTCAAGGGTTCCCAGCCTTACAGTGAGAGAATAAAAATTATCACTTTCTGGTAGGCCCAGGAAACTTAAGACTGTAAGTAAAATTTAAATTCTGCCTTGGCTTGGCTTCCTAGCCTCAATAGCTTTTAAATCTGAGGTTCCTATGTGACTAATGTAGAGAAAAACATTTATGCTTCTAAAGGATAACTATAATACACTAGTATTAGATTGCAGCCCTTGCATTGTTTTCAAGTTCTTGTAATCTATCTGTAGACTGGACTATATCCTGAATTCTCCTAATTTCCTCCAATATTTGGCTACAATTCTCCAACTAAAAAGAAAAGCTGTGCTATTCCTAAAAGTTCATAAGCTGGACTCTGGCTAGCTTTGAGTCTTGTAAACTCTGTGGCCTTAGCCAGGTCACTTAGCTTTTCTGTTTCCTCATGTGTAAAATAAATGTATTAATAATAACCAAAGTACATGTTTCATAGGATTGCTTTGAAAATAAAATAATTAAAACATGTCAAGCACTCAGGGAAGTCTCTGGCATGTGCCAAACAATACATGTTAACTGTCATTAGTGCTTACCGAATGTCCTGAAAGACATGATTGTTTGTTAAATATGTTAATAGACTCACATGAGGGTCAAATCTTGTTACGCTTCAGTATCTTCAGGATGCCTTTGCCTGTGCCTTCTCTGATTCATTTTTGTTGATTTCACAGCTGAGTACTCAGGAAGCTGTCTAACTTCCCTCCCTGCCATGTCCTTACATTACAGCTGCCAGTAAGCTCCAGCACACAGACAATAACACCTGGAGAATTGCAGAGCACCAGAGGGAATTCCAGGTGAGGGAGCCGCGAGGGGGGCTTGGGGGTCAGCTGGGGCAGGTGGTGCAGGCGCCCACGTGCATGAAAAGGTTGGTGTGAAATAGGAAGGGCCAGATTATCACAAGTCTTAAATTTCAGGTTAAGAAATTTGGGTTTCCATTCATATTGGGTCTATTGGTCTAGAACAGGAATTCTTAATCTTTTTTGTATGTCATTATGCCCTTTGGCAATCTAGAAGTTTACAGACACCTTCTCAGAATAATATTTTAAATGCATAAAATGAAATACATAGAATTATAAAGGAAATAAATTATAGTGAAATCAGGTTTCAAATATCAAAAAATTAATATGTGATAAAATAATATATGTGCTTCTATATTACTTATAACAGTAAATAAGATCTACTAATTACTATAATTTTAATTAAGTACTGAATTTCATTAACTATTAAAATTTCAATGTGCTGAGATGTATAGACAATATTTTGAGATGTTCACAATAGTTAATGTGATATAAAAATGTCAGTGATTTCTGTCAGTGGCAAAGCCACAGGTACGGAAGAATCTACTGTGATGTATTTGTTGCCGACATTCATAACGGAACGAAATGCTAAGTTTCAGTTACAGGTTAGTGAAGATGAAGCTTTCTTTTTTCTTCCCCATCTAAGTTTGTGACTGTGGGTCCTATCCATGGCGTTCTTGCCGTTTTGCCGTCCTCAGGTTACAGACGCTGGTCCGTGGGGCTCTGGCCTGACGTGCTGCGGCTCGCTGAGCACAGACTCGTGTCAGCCACACGGACGTCCCTGCAGCGACCTCGCTGCCTCACAAGTTGAAGAACTTAGACACTTTGGAAAGTAAAGAGAGCAATAAAAAAAAAATAATTTCAAATCCTGTCTTCTAACATTTTGAAATATACAATAAAGTATTGTTAACTGTATAAAAAAAGAGAGCATAATTCCATCTCTTATTTGGATGTAAGCTGGCTATAAGGCATGACTAACAAATAAATGTGAGATTCTATGTGTAATATTTTTGATAATCTTATTAGTCATTCATTTCCTTCATTTTTTTGACACATCAAAGCAGCACTAAAACATACAATCTATTTATACTAGAACTAAAATACACTCATCAATAATTGTCTCTTAACTCTGTGCTTGGCACTCAGAGAGGAGGAAAAAGAAAAGGTATATTCTGAAACACAGATTGAGCAAGTAAATTATTGAGTGATTCACAGTGAATTGACATCCCTAGGTGTTGCCTGGACACCAGGAGTCTAAACTGATGGTGACCATCCCCTGGTGACTCAGAAAACTTAAATAAAAACAGAATCAAGCAAATTTAGCCAATTTAAAGTTCCACCTTCTCCTAAAATATTGGTAACTTGTTTATTTAAGACATCAATTCTCTGGCTCAACTTTTCCCTTCCATAGAGCTAACTCCCAGTTGAACCAACAATAGCTAAACAAACAGAACCAAACAAAGGTGGCAAAGTTATTCAGAAGCCAGGGGAAGTAAAACTGTCTCGTAGAGTGGTCCATACAGATACATATTGCTATTTATGTAAGCTTACAGTTTTCATGATCAGCACCAATATTGCTGAGGGGCTTTTCTTTATATTCAAAGGTGAGAGAAAGCTTTAGCTGTGGGGTTTGGTTTCTAAATACTCAGTTGGATTCCCATTGCTAGCAATGTTTATTGGATATTTAATAAACCCCAGACACTGTTCTAAATACTTTACAGACAACTGACTTATTTGATCCCCTCAATAACATTAATATTATTATTCTATTTTACAAAGAAGAAATTTGTGGAAACAAATGGCTCAGAGACTTGCCCCACACAGCTGGTAAGAGGTAGAACTGGGACTTAAACCAGACTCCAGAGTGTGTACATCCAAATAACCACATAACCACTGTGCTCACTTGCCTTCTTAGGTAAAATTTAAATGTTAGACACAAACTAGTTCCTATTGTTTTCTATAATACAATAATTTGTGAAGCTGGAAATAGAATTTAGACAAAAGTGGAATAAGGAAACTGATAAAATTAATTTTTTTTCTTGGAAAATTCACTTCCAAACAGAATTAGGATAGGAGCTATAAATTATGGATACAGAAATTCAAAAATTGCTACATGTGAAAACTACAAGTTTTGGACACTTTGTATTGTTTTATTCTTAGCTAAAACATTTACTACCATAAAGTCACAACTAATATGTCAGAGGTTAATGAAGAACACGAATTAACCAAAGGCTACATCAATGCATAGGCCTTGGTTTATCAGAGGATCCTGCTAAAATATTTGAATTTTTATCAAACAGAATTTTGTTAGGCAGCAAATGATCAGCATTTGAAAACTTTAACTTTCTTTTTTTTTTTTTTTTTTTGGTAAACTTCTGGAGTAGAGAGTTGAATTAATAATACTCAGTTCATGGACCATTATCGTCATCCATTTGTGCAAGACCTCTTTGATGATAGTTCATGGATTTCTTCCTTTTATGCCCACACTATCATGTTCCTCAACCCTTTCTGTGAGCACAGACTGTCATGTGTTTAGTGCCCTTGGGCTTGTATGTATCATGGAAGATAAACATTGCTGTCTTATGTATGGGCTTTTGAGTTGCATATAAAATATGGTGCTTGTCTTAATCCATTTGTGCTGCTATAAGAAAACACCATAGACTGGGTAATTTATAAAGAACAGGGATTTATTTCTTACGGTACTGGAGGCTGGGAAGACCAAGATCAAGGCTTGGCATCAGCTTGCCTGGTGAGGGCTGGTCTCTGCTCCCAAGACGGTGCCTCTATGCTTCATCCTCATGTGGCGGCATGTGGAAGGACAAGAGGCCAACACTGTGAAGCTTCCTTTATGAAGGGCTTAAACCCATTCACTAGAGCTCCACCGTCATGGCTTAATCACCTCCTAAAGGCCCCACCTCCTAATATTATCACATTGGTGATTAAGTTTCAGCACATGAATTTTGAAAGGCACATAAACATTCAAATCATAGCAGTACTGCAGATTTCTGTCACCTGTTTTCCACACAATACTACTGTTAAGATCTATCAGTGTTGCCAAATGAACATATAGTTTACTATTTCTGACTGTAGCATTTAGCCATAACATTCTTACCTCTATCTGTATCATGAGTGTACACATACGGATAATTAGGTTGCCTACATCTCCTTGTTCTCCCACACGATGCTGCAACAAATATCCTTAAACAGTTTTCCTATCAGCTAGTTCTCCTGGTTATGTATCAGGAGTGGGATGTACTACGGTTAATTCCACTAAGCACCGCCAAATTGCTATTCAGAATGGCTGTCCCTATTTATACTTCTGTTATCGGTCTCTGTGGGTTCCATTTTTTCATATTATTGCCAACACTTGGTTTTAGCTGGATTTCTAATTTTTGCCAATCTGCTAGGTAAAATTGCATTGTTGTTTTAGTTTCTCTTTCTATGATTAGCAGCATGGTTGAGGCTATCCAGGTTTCCCCTTCTGCAACTTAATTATAGACATAATATTTATTCCCCTGATTGTCACAGTTTTCCAAGAGATACTGGTTTTTTGGATCATACAAGTTTCAAAATTTTTAATTGGAGAATCACAAATGAATAAACATCAATTGCAATCTCATCCATCACTAAACATTTTTCTAGATGTACAGTATATGTTTAGTAAAAAAGATATGTATAGTTTAATTTTTAAAAATAAATGTATACATACAAATATCAAGAGGAAATTATTATTTTTTATATAACAGCATTACTGAGATAAAATTTACAAATCATACAATTCACACATTTAAGATATATAACTAAATGATTTATAGTTTATTCACAGAACTGTACAATCATTGCTCAATCAATTTGAGAACATTTTTACCACCCCCCGAAAGGAACCCCTTAGTAATGTGACCCATTAGTAGTCATACCCTATTCTGGACAATTTCTAATCCACTTTCTGTCTCTACAGATTTGCCCATTCTGAAATTTTCATAAGGGGAATAATACAAGATGTGGTTTTTTGCAACTGATTTCTGTCACTTAGCAAGATTTTTTTAAGGTTTATCCATGTTAGCATGTATCAGTGGTCTATTTCTTTTTATTTCTGAATAATATTTCATTGCATGCCTATACTTATATATATAAATATATAATGCATATATTATATACTGTATGGCTAACATTTATTTATTCATCAGTTGATGGACATTCGTGCTCGTTCTACTTGGCTATCAAAAATAATACTACTGTGAACACTGGTGCACAAGTTTTTGTGTGGACATATGTAAGCATTGTTCTTGGGGACATAGCTAGGAGTGTTTAACCTTTTGAGGAACTGCCAGACTGTTTTCCAAAGCACCTGCACTATTTACATTCCCACCGGTGGTGTGCAAGTATTCTAACTGCTCTGTATGCTTGCCAACACTTGTTATCATCTATCTTTTTAGTTATAGCCATCATAGTGGGTATGAAGTGGTACCTCACTATGGTTTTGATTTGTAATACTCTGGTGGCTAATGATGTTGAGCATCTTTTCATGTGTTCATAAACCATTTGTTTATTTTATTTGTACAAAGTCTGTTTAGATCTTTTGCCCATCTTTAATTGGATTGTCTTATTATTGAGTTGAAGAAAAAGACCTACCTAGGCCAGTGGCTAGAATACAGTGAGTGCTCAATAAATGTTTGCTGGTTTAGAATAATTACCAAGGAGATGCCCAGTTTTCTTTTACTTTGTTTTTGTCAGTGCGTCACTTGAAGCTATTAAGTGCTAGGGATGTTAAGGTCAAAATGTGGCTGTTGAAAGTAAGCACTTAAAGCAAGTTTTCATCAAATTAATGCCAAGATGTTCTAGTTAACGCCTTTAAAGTAAATGTCAAGATACGTGCTTGAATGTAGTCACTTAATGGATCAGAGACAAAAATACTGCTTGATGTACTCTATTGATTGCTTCAAAGCTATCCAGAACATCAGTAGATAACCAGTCCAAAGTCTGCCTTTTGAGGAGAGCATATTGCCTTAAACGTCCTTGTACAGGGCAGGTAGATTGTCATTAAACTGACCAACAGTCTCAATTTCTCTTTGGAGGCCCAGAAGATGAACTCATTAACTTTATTTTAAGAACTTTTTTCCCTTCTTAACCTTCAGAGAAATGCCAGCAATTATAGAAAAGGCAAACGCATAGACCAAGTGATATGAAGACTATGAAAACACTGTGCTCTCAATAACCTTTGGTAGGTTAAAATTTATCATAACTGAACATATGAATTTAAATATATTTCAATGTAAATTGTATCATATGAATTTTACTAATAACTTTTAAAATCAAGATGTCAATTTAAAATTTTAAAATATGAAATCACTTGCCAATCTACAACTATTCAATCATAATTGAATACACAGAAATGCATATATTGCATTGATCATTTCAACAAATCATACACTGAATACTAAACTGCTATTTTAGCATTTATAAAATAAAGTATGTTTTTACCAATGAGGTCATTAGAAATTTACACAGTTTTGTAAATGTGGTTTGAATTAATTACTTGTAACCCTTTTTTGTAAAGAATATGGGAAGCAAAATGTTTGGGTGAAATATTTTATGTTCACAACGATTTTGTCATTTAAAATTAGCTCCTTCACAAATGATTTCATTTCTGTTCAACATTAAAAAAAATGATATAAAAGGAACAAAAGTAGAGCACAGAATGACCAAGAAAATGCTAGTTTAAATAACAATTTGCTATTAAACATATAATTTTATGTTTTGCAACAATATTTAAAGACATTAATGCCTGATGATATTTTGTAAATTGCATAGTATTCTCCTTGAACTTCACGGGGATGGCAAAAACTTGATCAAGTTCACACAATTACTTAGTGTGTAAGCCAACACTAGCTGGATCTCTTAATCTTTGAATCCACTATTTTTCCCCAATGGATTTTATTATCAATAGGAATCCTGCAATTCACTCTAAAACATGTTGTCTAAAGAGTTACTTCTTTAAAAACTATAAAGGCCCCACTTTGGCCTCATGACCGCTCACTGCCTACCAGATACAATCAAACGCAACGCTGACAAAGGCCCCTCCTCTTCTGGCCTTGCTCTACTTGTCCAGCCCCCACTGATGTTCCTTCTCTCTAGTCACAACACAATCCTTCCAGTTCCCTGCACATCCATGCGTTCGCCTGCCTTGACACGTTTTGTTCTCTGTGCAAGTAATGCCTTCTCTCCCCACTTTGGAGAATCCCTGTCCTTTGAGGCTCAGTTCAACCAGCAGCTCCCAGAAGCCTTTTCCGGCCGAGCAGTCACAAGCTTGTGAGCTCCCCAGGCTCTAGCAAGGAATGAATGAATGAATAAATAAACAAGTTCCAACACTGTGCCTCTTTTCATCCTATTGATTTAACCATGTGTGTGTGTGAATGATTTGTACCTAATCATCTTTGTAAGAAACAAAATCAGCAGTAAGTTAGCTGTGCCCTGTCACTGTGTACCAGGAAGTGACTTTACTGAGAAGTTCAACAATCTTATTTAATGTGCATAACTCTCTAATGAGGTTGGCACTCTTATTGTGCCCATTTTAAGGATAGGGAACTGAGGCTTAGAAATGTAAGTGTCTTGTCCCAGGTCAAGTCCAGTGAGGTCTCAGCGCTGGGACTGGCTCCCAAGCCTGACCATTACATGGCTTCTACTTTCAGTTCATTCTCTTATAACCACATGACTGTTTTCTTTCTACCCTGGCTAAAGAACTATATTAGGCAGGGACTGACTGAAAGGAGCAAAGCAGCTGTTTTCGAGATCAAAAAAGTAGATGATAGATCATAAAAGTCAATTATAGGAAAGAGGCAACGACTCATTAAGTTCTTTTACATTTCAGTTCGTCACTTACTAATGTATATAGTCTGCTATCTTGATAACCACATGTCATTTCTACAAGTGACATTGGAGGTGGAGTTAAGCATCCCTTCAAAGTCAGTCCCAATTTGTGGTGTCATTACATGACGTCATGGGCCTGTACCAGAGTGTGACAAAACACTCTGAGTTTCAAATGATGTTCTGCTTGGCTTTAGCCAAAGGGACGGAAAGAAAAATGACACAATTATAACCAGAGGGGCCCTCCCCTCCCTCCCCCTGCTCCCGGGCTGGCTCCTGCTGTTGAATCCCTGGCAGAACAAGCTGACTGCCAGTTGCTTGTCTTAAGGGTGCTGAAAGAAAAGAAATGAGCAGACATGAAATCTGAGTTCTTTATATTTCTCAATATGAATATATGATCTCCTGCCCTCTCCTCCTACATACCCTATTTTCTAGACTTACCACAGTGAAGCTTGGAGAGATTTCCGGATGCTTTGTTTGATGTCTAGTATGGGCTGAACTGTGTCCCCCCCCTCCCCCGCCCCTGCAATTTGCATGCTGAAGTCCTAACCCCAGTACCTCAGAATGAGACTGTCATTGGAGACAGGGTCTTTAAGAGGTAATTAAGGTTAAATTAAGTCATATGGTTGGGTCCTGATCCAACATGACAGTGTCCTTATAAGAAGAGGAGACAGGAACACAGACAGACACAGAGGGAAGACCATGTGAGGACACAGGGAGAAGGCAGCCGTCTGCAAGCCGAGGAGAGAAGCCTCAGAAGAAACAACCCTGTTGACACCTTGATCTTGAACTTCTGGCCTCCAGAACTGGGAGAAAATAAATTTCTGTTCTTTAAGTCACCCAGTCTGTGACACTTTTTAATGGCAGCCCGAGCAAACGAATACAGTGTATAAAAGCTAAAACATTTTCTAGACATATAGTGAACCTGCAGAGATGTCCAGATGCTTTTTTGACGTATGAAAGCTGAACTATTTTAAATGGCTAAGTTGGGATATGATTCTCCATTGAAAACAATTCTTCTAACCACCTAGGCAAGAAATTCTTGCCTTACAGAATAATGACAGCCACGTTCTGTCCCAGGATGGTCAGGACACATCAGGTGAAAGGCATTACTCTGGGCACTACGATTAAGAGAGAGGTAGACAAAGAGGTATCTAGACGGTAAAAGGGATAAAGTCTATGTTTTATTGGTTGAAGGAATTGGGATGTTTGGTCTGGAAAGCAAATGACTCATAAGGTGGGGACGAGCCCTTTCCAAGTACGTAAGTATTTAGGGCATTTGCGACTGCAAATACAAAAGGTTGAACAAGTAACAATAGAGAAGGATTCTAGTTTAATACAAGAAAAATGTGTCAAAGTCAGACATTTCCAAAGACGCAGTGAACGGACAGGGAAGTAATGAGCTCTTCACTGTCACAGGAGGGGACCTCTTGAGGGGTGTCGCAGAAAGGATGTATCCATCAGAAGAAACAAACCGTTCTGATTAGAAAAGTATTTCAATCAGAGCAATTCAACATAGAGAATGAGTTAAAGCCTGTTGGGAAGGTGGAAGGTGGTGGAGGAGCAAAGTGGGACGGGCATGTTACTCAAAGGCTACAATCTCCAGGGCCTCCCCGAGGGACCAGCGCCAGGACAGCTGCCGCATCACTGCCGCCCTCCCCGCCCAGTGCCCGCTGACAGGCCTCCCAGCGACCCCCTGGCAAAGAGGCTGCGACGGTGGTGTGTGCAGTGCGGGCTGAGGCCTACGGAGGAGAGAGGAGACAGAAGGCGAAGGACGGGCGAGCCGCGCCGCCGCTCCAGCCCAGGGTCAGCCCGGGCAGGGCTTGGGCTCAGTGCAATTTCTGGTATTCGTCGCTGGAGGTCTTTGAATCTGTGAACTAGATTTAATATTTTTGCCCCCAACTGGTCATATCTAAGCTTAGTAGTTCCTTTCCTTACCTCTCGGAGGGAGAAAGGGAAGCGCAACCTCCTGCACCGATGCGCACTTACCCAAGTGTCAGGAGGTCCCCGTCGCTCCTCCCTGCGGCGCCCTGCGCAGGCTGCTCCTTCCCAGGCTCCTCCGCCTGTTTCCTGGACTCATTGCCGGCGACTCAAGAGGAGATAAGAACGGATATATTACCATAGACCCCTTGGCCTGTCCTTCTCAATCAAATTATTTACTTGTTTATTCATTTATTTATTCCTTTGGGGGTCAAAAGTGCAGACCCTGGAGGAATTGCCTGTTTCTGAATTATGATTCTGGCACTTACCAGCTTTGTGACCTTGGACAAATCAAGTGCCCAAATTTCCTATCTGTAAAATGGGTATAATGATGGCATCTACCTTGTAAAGTTTGGCTGAGCATTGTATGAGATAATAAGTGTAAAGGCCAATAGATGCTGCCAATCATTCGTATCATTACTGGTGGCAGAAGAGACACCGGACTTGTACATCAGCTATGACAAGGCATTCTGGGCCAGAGAATCATCCAGGTGAACTGTGGTGTCAGGGAAGTCTTCCCAGAAGCACGGATGCTGGAGGGGTTTTCATGAATGGCAGGTGTTGGTGGACCGAGGGTCTGGGCAGGCACACCCTCACTGCCACCTCTCTAGGTCTGTGGCAGACCGTGGGAGCAAAGCGGCCTTCCCTTTTCTTGGTGCCCTTACCTGGTGTGTTCAGGCAGAAATAAAGGAGGAGGAAAGGGGCAAGTAAGTACTTCATCTGTAACTCGAGGCCCGTTCCTAGTGGCTGTCCATCCTTCTCTGGGAAGTCTTACCTGACCACAGATGTTCTCTCTGTGCTCCAAATGTTGTCCTTCTTGTGACTTGTACTTGTGAGTTCTTCTGGGACATGGCAGGAGCCTCCATTCGCACATTTCTTTGATCTGCATCTACCTTCTCTGCGTTTTCCAGCTCCCTCCCTCCACTCCTTTAGTAAACTCAAAGCTTCTTGGTATTCGTTCTGCCTTAGCAGCCACTCTTGGGGTGGCAGAAGGCAGCTCCCACCTGGGTGTTCTCCGTAGTGTGTGCTGGGACCCTCTGCCACCCACACGGCCGTGTGCAGCTGACTCCAGCCGTCTTATTTTATTAATAAACCAGGGAAGGAGAGCAGCGTTTTCCATGCTGGTGAGCACCCCCAACGTGGCGAGAGTGCTGTTGGAGTCCTCCTCCAGCACTCTCTCCCTCGCCACCAGCGCGCAGCCTTAGCCCTGGCCTCCCCGTGGGCAGGGGGCGATTTCGGGGAGGCAGATCTTATCCTCCACTAGCGCAGCCTGGAGAGGGGATCTGGCCACAGTGTCTGTTCTCCAGTTTACAATATAAGGTCGCAGTGCCTCTCTCCTTCCAGTATGGGGGCCCCAGCCCAGCAAAAGTCCTAGTCAACATCATGTCACACTTTTACTCACCCACTGCTCTTTACATCCCTACGTGACCTGCGGTTCGTTGCCAGCTTCCTTGACTTGGATTATGAAGAGCAAAAGGACTGTGATGATGTAAATCCTTTGGGCTGTCCATTGAGACTGAGGGTTTAAAGGTGGTAGGTACCACAGTGGGCAGGGTATACAGATGGTACCATAGTGGGCAAGGTATACAGGTGGTACCACCGTGGCGTTGTCTAGCAGTGGGGAGAGTGGGCGTCCTTGCTAGTGTTGTGGAGGAGATCCTTGCATTGTCACTTCCCTGATCATCCTTACTCGTCCCCTTTCTGATTCCATTTTTTCTTCCCTGTCTTTTTTTGTTTTATTTTTTTGCTTTCTTGCCCTAAATATAGGAGTTACACACTCATTTAGTCTTTGTGTCTTTCTTTGTCTTTTCTCTTGACAAGATTTACACTTGTGACTCTCATCTAGGCCCATATCTTCAACACCATCATTATGTGGATTGATTCTAAATATTAATACTTTCTTTTGAAGTTAAGTTCTGTCCTGAGCTCCATTTCTCCACAGGACTAGCTCCTGAGGATTTCCCTCTGTGTGTCCTGCTCACATCTTGACCTCAATATGCAAAGTCAAATTTACAAAACTATTGCTGTGAATACCTGTCCATGAAACCATGTCCAAAATCGCTTCTCTTCTGAAATATAAACGTTGGAGTTTATTGAGGAGTCCATCATTTTATACCTTAAAATGTTTGTTCAAGATGTTCTTTGAAAGGCTTATTGGGTTTTGTTTGTTTCTTTTTTTGTTTTGGGTTTTTTTTTGTTGTTGTTGTTCTGCTTCTCTCTTGAGAACAAAGTTGAATTCTGGCTTCTTCAAGAAATTCTAGATCTCTCCAATAGAAACAAATCCGTTCATTCCCTTTCTTCTCTTGTTGGTAGCTCTATTAGACTATGTATCATAGTATTTACCCTACTAGGTTCTTAACTGCCAGAGAGCAGGTAACAATTAGTATCTTCAGGAAAGCTTAATAGAAAATTTTCTATACTTTTTCTCAAATTGAAGTTTCATAATTATAAAACCAGGGATAATTAATCATATTTTATAGAAATATAGACTATATTGGATATTCACCATTTCTTTGTCCAGATCTATCTCTATCTCTACTTGAATATTTGGTGCTCAATGCAGGTTATTTCTTGGAAACTGGCAATAATACACCTTCAAATTTGCATATATAATTCAACTGAATGTTAGCCAAAATAAATTATTCAGTGACACACCAGGGGTTCTTTTTATTTTTTATTTTTTTTGAGACAGAGTCTCACTCTGTTGCCCAGGCTAGAGTGCTGTGGCGTCTGCCTGGCTCACAGCAACCTCAAACTCCTAGGCTCAAGCAATCCTTCTGCTTCAGCCTCCTGAGTAGCTGGGACTACAGGCATGTGCCATCATGCCCAGGTAATTTTTTCTATATATTTTTAGTTGTCCAGATAATTTCTTTCTATTTTTAGTAGAGACGGGGTCTCGCTCTTGCTCAGGCTGGTTTCGAACTTCTGACCTCAAGCAATTCTCCCACCTCGGCCTCCCAGAGTGCTAGGATTACAGGCTTGAGCCACCACACCCAGCTGACACACGGTTCTTGAATGAATAACTGAGAACAGATAAGAACACCTTGAAGTCTTTTTACTACCCAGGTATTGTAACTGTTTGACTTGACAGTTGTAACTGACATGAGTAAGCAGCAGCTAAATTCTTACTTCCTAGAATTACCAGACCTAGTAGCTTTGAGAGCACACTAGTGACAGTGTATGGCATTACATTAACCACACATCTATAATAAACCAGCTAAAAATTTTTATATAGACTTAAAATTTAACTAAATCAATAAGGAAAGGTACCAGAATACCTGAGGTTGGGTAATACATAAAGGAAAGAGGTTCATTTGGCTCTTGATTCTGGAGGCTGGAAGCTTCACAATTGGGCAGCTGTGTCTGGTGAGAGCCTCAGTGCTGCTTCCACTCATGGCAGAAAGCAGAAGGGAGCAGGTGTGTGCAAAGAGGTCACCTGGCAAGAGAGGAAGCAAGAGAGAGAAACTGAGGAAGCCAGACCCTTCTTAACAACCTGTTCTTGTGGGAACTAATTTATTACCCAGAGAGTGAGAACTCACCCCCGAGGGAGGGCACTAATTTATTCATGAGGGATCTGGCCCCCATGACCCAAACACTTCCTAATAGGCCCCACCTGCCAACACGGCCCAATCTGGGGATGGAATGTCAACATGAGTTTTGGTGGGGACAAACCACATTCAAACCATAGCAACAGGCTATATCATGCTGTGGCAACAAACAATCTCTGAATTTCAGTGGCTTAACTGAGCTTTATTTATTGCTCATCCAAAGTCCACTTAGGCCCAGTATGCTCTCCAGGGCCACTGTCCCCAGACAATGACTCAGTGATCCAGGCTGCTTCGATCTTGTGGCCTCTAAACATCCAAAGGAGCCTCCTGCATGATCCTCCACAGCAGTGGGTGTTGCTAACGCATCACTTTCAGTGTGATTCATTAGCCAGAACTGGTCACAGGGTCCCACCTAACTGTAAGAAGGCTAGAAAATGTGGTCTTCCAGGAGACTAAGGGAAATAGCTCACCCACTGGAGTTAGCGGAGCATTAGTAATGTTGCCCTCAGTCTGCAGTTCTGGAGGCTAAATATTTCGTTCGTTCTTCTTTCCCTATGGATGCAGAATACACTCCCTTTCTCCCCCAGAGAGACAGCCCAGAAGGCGTGGTTGCGCAGCAGCAGACTCGGGCCAGGACTGCAGGGTGACGAGTACTAGTCTCGACGTTCAGGCCAAGCGAGGCTGTCTTGGGCTCGACACCTATAAATTAAAAAGACAAATTATCACCTTCCAGCACACACCCAGTGTACAATAGTTGAGGAAGAATGGGGCAGCCACAATAAACGTTCAAGAAGGAGAAGATGGAAAATAAAGGGCAATCATTGGTTCTTGGCACAACTATAATTTCACTGAGAAGACATCGTGCCGGCCCACACCTCTCTCGGTCACCCTGACTCTGCTTTTAGGGGCTCTCTGAGGCCACTGTTGTCTCTGGGTCAGGCTCTGCTTTCGGAGATGCTCCTTCTCTGTTATCCTTTTTGGTAAACTGAAGTGAACAGTGGATATATGCTTTCTTGGGAAATCATGAAGCTTTTTAAGAATGTTGCATTTTAATAATCACAGTAACGATGATAGTAGTTGCCATGTATTTAACATATTCTTTCTGCATGACATTAAATAAAATGCTAATTCTCCCTATCACCCACCAAAATGATCTAAATCACCACTTAGTACATGAGAAAACTGCTGGAGCTGGCATTTGAATTTTAAATTACATTTTTAACGTTGAGATAATTATAAAATCACATGCCATTGTAAAAAATAGTGCAAAGAAATTCCACGTATTCTCTATGAAGTTTCCCCCAGTGATAAAATCTTGAAAAACTATAGTACAATGTTGACATCAGTATGGCCACGACACAGAACATTCCCTCCCACAGGGCTCCTTTATAGCCACACCCACTTCCCTTCTGCCCAAACTGCCTCCTTAATTCCTGGCAACCGCTGATCTGTTCTCCATTTCTATAATTTTATCATTTCGAAACCATTATGTAATAGAATCATGCAGTATATAACTTTCTGGGATTGGCCTTTTTCATTCAGCATAGTTCTCTGGCAATGAATCCAAGTTGTTGCACACATCAGTCGCTTGTTCCTTTGGTGGCTGAGCAGCGCTCCACAGCATGGATACCCTGCAGTTTTGCGCTTCACCCAGGAAGGGACATCTGGTTGTTTCCAGCTTTTGACTAGTATAAGTAAAGCTGCTATAAACATCCATGTACAGGTTTCTACGTGATTATAAGTTTCATGTCTCTGGATAAATGCCCAAGAAGGAAATTGCTGGGTTGTGTAGTTGTTGAATGTTTTACTTTAAGAAGAGTGGCTATACCATTTTACATTCCCACCAGAAAAGCATGAATGATTCAGTTTTTCTATATCCTTACCAGCATTTGGTTTGTAATGATTTTTTTATATTACCATTCTAACAGATATGTAGTTATGCATTGTTGTGGTGTTAATTTACATTTCCCTAATGGCTGATGATGTTGCGCATGTGTGCTTATGTATCATCTGTGTATTTTTTTTTTTTTTGGCAAATTGTCTCTTCATATTTTTTTGTCTATTTTAAAATTGGATCATTTGCTTTTTTACTGTTGAATTTGAGAGTTCTTTATTATTCTAGATGCTCGTTTCTTTTATGGATATGTACTTGCAAATATTTTCTCTCTGTACCTTGTATTTTCATTATCTTCAAGGGTCTTTCAGAAATCAAAAGTTTTTAATTTTGATGAAATCCAACTTATCAATTTTGCCTTTTATGGATCTTACTTTTGGGGTCAAATATAAGAACCTGGTCCAAGACCTTGATCTGGAAGATTTTCTTCTATGTTTTTTTCTAAAAGTTACATAGTTTTCCATTTTGCATGTAAGTCTATGGTCCATTTTGAGTTAAATTCTGTGTAAAATATGAGACTTAAGTTTGTTGTTGTTGTTTGTTTTTTGCCTATGATATCCAATTGCTTTAGTACCATTTGTTGAACAGGCTATCTTTCTCCATTGAATTGTTTTTTCACCTTTGTCTAAAATCAGATGGGTATACTTGTGTGGGTTCATTTCTGCGTTCTCTGTTCCATTCATTGATTTATGTCTCTATTGCTGCCAATACTACACATTCTTGATTGCTGTAGCTATGTAATGTCTTGGAATTGGGTTAATCTGATTTCTCTCAGTTGATTCTTCTTTTCCAAAAATGTTTTAGTTATATTAGTTTTTTTGTATTTCCACATAAATTTTATAATAATCTTGTTTATATCTATTAATACAAAAATTCTTGCTGTGATTATGATAGGAATTGTATCAAACCTACATATCAATTTGGGGAGAATTGATATTTTTTACTATGTTGTTCCTCTCAATTCATGAATATGGTTATGCCTCTCCATTTATTAGATCTTCTTTGGTTTCTTTCACCACAGTTCTGTACATATTTTGTTAGATTTACACAAAGGATTTCTTATTTTTAAAAATAATTGTAAATGGTATAAATTTAGGTGTTCATGTGTTCATTACTAGTATATAGAAAAACAATTAACTTTTTTATGTTTATCTTGTATCGTGAGACCTTTCGAAACCCACTTATTCTTAGAATTTTTTGTAGATTACTTGGGATTTTATACTTAAGACAGTTATGACATCTGCAAATAGGGGCAGTCTTATTTTTCACTTTTTGATCTATACATCTTGTACTTCCTTTTCTTGTCTTGTTGCACGTATTAGAACTTCTAGCACTATGTTGAATAAGACATTGGAAGTGAACATCCTTGCCTTGTTCTTGATCTTAAGAGTGAAAGCATTCAGAGTCTCACAATTAAGTATGATGTTAGCTGTAAGTTTTTTTAGGTGCTTCTGATCACTGAGGAAGCTCCTCTCTATTATTGTATTTCTGAGAGTTTTAATTATTGTGGGCATTGAATTTTGTCAAATGCCATTTCGCCTCAATTGATAGGATCACTGCACTCTTCTTCTTCAGCCTGATAATATGGTGAATTACATTGATTAATTTTTGAATATTAAACCATCCCTGGTCATGGTGTATAATGAATTTATATATGCTAAGTTTTGTTTGCTAATATTCACTAAGAATTTTTGTGTCTGTTTTCTTAAGGGATCTTGGTCTATTGTTTTCTTTTTGTCATACTGTCTTTATCTGCTTTTTTGTCAGGCAATAATGGCTTCAAAAACTTCACTGAGACAGGATGCCCTCTCTTGTATTATTCTTTCCATTTGAGGTCTTCTTGGTTCTTGGTGTGCCAAGTAATTTACTATTGAAAGCTGGACATTTTTGTATTATATTATGAGTCTCTATCTTATTTAAACTTTCTGTTTTAGCTGGTATTTTTTTTTTTTTTGACACTGCTTTGGCAAGAGAAATGGGTACATCCCCTCTTAACTGCCAGGTGCAGGTAGTAGTGGTGGTTCCTCCACTTGGCCTTCACTGACGCCCCAGGTGGGAGGGTTACCTCCTTACTGTAGCTGGGGTGGGGGTTCCAGCTGCCCATGTGGTTTCCACTGACACCCGAGAGGAGCATTACCCCATGACTGCTGGGTGGGTAGGAGTTTTTCCTGTCAGGTTCCAATTAGCCTACTTGTGCTAACTCAACCCCAGCAGCCAGGAGGTTTCATGATGACTCAGTGGCCAATGAAATGCTCTCGAATTCATGGTTTATTTCGAGGCTTTCTGGAGCTGAGGGTGAAGCCACAGTGTTTTCTGTGGTGTTTTGCTGGAGCAGAGCAGTTACCACTTAAAAATTTTCTGTCTTTATAGTGTCTCCTTTTCTGGTGCTTTAGCTAGAGAGGGTTTTTTTGTTTGGTTGGTTTTTTTTGTGATGGGGGGCGGGGGTGCTGCTTTTTGTTTGGTTTGTACTTGTTTCCAGCTGCCTTTGGCTGCAAATCTGGGACGTGTGAGGCAACAAGAAGACCCATTCCACTCCCCACTGTGCTCCTCTAGTCCCGAGGTCCCTGGATGGTCTGCTTTCTCTCTGCGTTTTCCAGTTTTCTCATGTTTGTTTTATACAGAATGTCCAGGGTTTTCAGTTGTACTTGGTGAGGAATACAGGGAAATGCACGTCCACTCCATTTACACAGATTTGGAGTCTCCTCCCTCGCAAGCAGCTTTTGAACTTGCTTCCTGCCCAGAGCAGGCCGGGACTCAAGCCCAGTCAGCCTCACGTTCTCACAGTGGGACTCCAGGCTTCCCAGCGAGGCCGGGAGGCTGCGCTCAGACCCCTGCAGAAGGGAGGGAATGGCCTTGCCAGCAACCGGGAGTGCTGCCCTAGAGCTCTCAGCCGGTGAGCCCTCCAGAACGGCCTGCATGAGGACAGCCGCCTGCCCCTGCCCTCATCTGCTACTGCTCCACACAGGGGCGTAACCCCTGCTCTGGCTGGTGGAAACTCTGAGGTGTGAGTCCAGCTTTAGGGCTACTGCACCTGGCTGACACCTCCTCTTCTCTGCAGAATCCTGCTTCCTTCTTGTCCCTTCCAAAGGTGTGGTCCCCAGAGCACTCGCTCCAGAACCTTCTGCCCACTGATCTCCCTCTGAGCGCCTGTCTCCCAAGGAACCCAACTCACAACACGCGGCAGTGCGACTCCTTTTGAACCCTAGAAGACTTTTAGTCTATTTGATCCCAGTCAGTTCTATTCATTAGTAACCACACCCAAAGTTCTTTGAGAGACCCAATACTCAGATTTGCTATATTTCATTGCCTCATTTTATCCCACCCCATATCTCGCCTTCCCAACTGAGGTGCTGTCTTGAGTTGATTCGGCTTCTGTGGGAGAGCAAGACTTCGAGGCCATTCCCTTCTGAGCCATCCCATGCAGTTGAAAGAACTTAGTGGGTTCTATACCCTTAGTTTGCTCTTTGCACAGAGGCACCTTAATCCATTGTGAGATGTAACAATAGGTAGAAAGTCATAACTTTAATTTTGTCCTTTCCCCAAGCCTAAATTTTAGTGGGGTTTTGAAGCTCAATTTTTTTCCTCAATTTTATCTTCTGCTATTTGGGATAAAACAGCAGTGGGCTCTTTTAGCTCTTTAAGAATCCAAATTTCTCAAATCTCTCTCTTCACCTACATTTCCACTTGAAAACTAGTTATTTCTTTCTGAGCTTCTCTCTTTATTTCTTTTGTCATATGTAGTCAATTTTTTTTCTAATTTTTTTGTCATATGTAGTCAAAAGCTATTTATACCACTAAAATTCTGTTTTCCAACCTTCCTCCCTAGAATTACATGTTCATTAGGTACCTGATCTGTCTCCAGAGTATCCCCATGCACTGCATAGCACAGTTTCCTGCTTTCTGACTACGAGGCCATTGCCATACACATTGGAGATACTTGTCACAGCAGAACCAGCTCTTGACACCAATATTTTTATCAGTCAAAATAAAGTTGGTTATGCTTTGGTATAAGTGCCCCAAAATCTTGGTGACTTAACATGACAAATATTTATTTCTCACATACATATGATCTGCTTTGGGTTTCTGGGTGACTCTAAGGCAATACAGTGGGTCAGCTTTCAAGATGTTTTGATACTGTGGTATCTCACCCTGCTGTGAAGATTCTTCCATGAAAGCCACAGCAGGGGGACAGAGAGCACAGATAATTAGGCGCCAGCTCCTTAGTGCTACAACTCAGAACGGACATACACAACTTTATTTTTTCGAACTCCTGACCTTGAGCGATCGCCTGCCTCGGCCTCCCTGAGTGCTAAGATTACAGGCGTGAGCCACTGCGCCCGGCCACAACTTTATTTTTTAATGGATTGTGGGACAGAACTATCATTGGCCCACATAAGTATGAGAGGACTAGGCAATTTTATTTTCCCTGTGTCCAGGAAGGGAAAGAGCAGTGGATATGGTGAGCACCCCGCAGAGCAGTAAGTAGTGACTATAGTAGCGTCTACCACAATACAACACGCAGAGCGCTCTGCTCCATGAACTGCAATTTTCATTTTCAGTAACTGGAATCATTTGATCCAAAACTTAAAATTAGTTACATATAGCATAGGAGTTCAGTTTAAAGCGTCTTTGAGTCACAGACTATGCCAAATCACTGCAGGTTGATTATCATGTCACATGAAAGTTTTATAGTACCTTTAGGTACCAGTTGCATTCTGTGTTGGGATCGTAATATCTAAATCTTTGGGTGTTCTAAAAGGGTTGCCATGGGTACAAATCTGAGTAATTATTTTATTACTATCTTTTTTCTTTTTTTTACTGTTCCATTCAGAGCAGGAAGGTTTAAGAAAGTGTTTACAGTTTGGTAATCTTTTTCTTAAACTGTATACATTTGAGTGTAGAAATTGGTGGTATGATAATTTAGAAATCATGTTTGTAGTATTGGAGTGCAATATTTTTTTCTGGCAGCATTTAAGAATATATGGTTATATTTTATTTAAGTTGGTGTAAAAGTATTCCACAGGCTTATTACCATTGGAAGGAATATAAAGGGCATGTGGTCCGTGTTCACACGCGTTTGCATTCCCACGGTACACACGAATGGAACACAGGCTAACGTGGCTGGCACTGCCAAGAAACTGTCCAAGCAAATGAAATCGGCCACAGATTACGTGCACACTAGATAACTGTCTAACCATTAAGAAGATGATGACTCTGATGACCACTAAAAGAGTATTGTGTGATTTTGAGAGACTTAGCCAATAATGGAGATGGGTTGCCACTTTTATCTACATTTTCTCACTATTATTTTCTTATTTATAATCTACCTATCTCCAAAATTATTTGAGATGGGCTCTAATGGGCAACAGAAGCATGGTGGGCTCCACTGCTGGCCACTGAGAGAGTATCTGATGGTCATCCTACCATCACTGTCTATGGAATTGGACACCTGCTTCAGGTTTTGGACAAAGGCAGTACACGCCTGATCCCTGAGGGAAGGGAAATGCATGAGGGGAGGCTCCTCCTGCTCCCTGTTTCCTCTGCCTGGGGCAGTGTCACCTTAGTACAGAAGCAGGTGGAGGCCAAGCTCAGCGGCAGGCAGCTAAGGGGCAGAGATAAGCTCCAGGTGCCAGAGCGCGGAACAGGCCGTGGACGAGGGAGCCACACACAGGGGCCTCGAGTCTGTGTTGTCTCTAAAATGTTCAAAAAGTCACCAACAAAATTTGATTTGAGTCTTCCTTATTGGAGGCCTCATTTTCCTTCTGTGAGGCCTCAAATTGACAAGGCTTTATTTCTAAGTTTTAGGTTTCCTCTCTCTACACCTGCTGAGTAACACTTTAATTACATTATTAGTCATATTCCTGAAATCCTCCATCAGACATGAGGTATTCCTTTAATTTCCAAAGATAAGGTCGCCTTTTCCTGGGCAATATCCTCCCCAAACATACTTTTATAATTGTAAGTTTCACACTTTTAGAAGCTGCCACTAACATATGCTAAAATACTTAACTTTTGATAAAAGTAAGAAATAAATGTTCTTTTTTAAAAAAAGTTTTATTTTTAAAATGACATTTAAAAAGTCATTTCTCTACTCTTCCATTATATGTTGATGTTTATCAGAATTTACCTAGTTATTTTTTTTCTCTTCTTTCTCTGTTATCATTTGTTCATCTTTGTTATTCCTGTTATCATTTCATATTTGTTTATTTGTCCTCTTGGTGTTATGTTATTTTATTTACAAACAACATTGAAAATTGAGCCACCTTGCCCTCTTACCTGATTATAAGAATCATTTTCTGAGTTTATAAAAATGAAGATTCCTGGGATCCCTTCAGGTCCAATGAGACAGATTCTTCATGGAAGAGCCTAGGAATATATTTCAAATAAGTCCCACGAGCATATCTTATTATTAGTTGAGCATGGGAACTGCATCTAAATCAAAGTTGGTTTTGTGTACTTATCAGCTAAACATCCACAAAGATTCCTTTATCTTCCTGAAGGAGCACAGGGAAATTCACACCAAAATATGGCTCCCTGGTTTAGTATTTTGAATTAAAGACTCTTAGAGATCAAAAGATGCTAGAAGAGACCTTTCCGTCTCCTAAAGCACAGGCTGAAGTTCCCTTATTTGCCTAAAGTCTGGGCCAACAGAGAAGGAAGCAATTACCTCTGGTCCCTTTCCTGGGTTTTCGTTAGCTGAACACATATCACAAGAAGAAGCCTAAAACCTGTCAACAAACCTGGGCAGACTTCTGTTACCAGCCATCGTCCACTCAGTGAGCCCAACAGACTTTGCCCCAGACCACTTACATTCTTCAAGCCTGTTGGTTTCCCCTATCCTCCTAAAATCACTCACATTTCCCCATATTCCTTTCCCCTAAGAAGTAGGCTACATAAGCAGCTGCACCCCATTGGGATATAGGGCAATCACTCTGTGATTCTCCCCAGGAACATGGCAGTAATGAATCCGTATGCCTTTTCTCTTATTAACCTGGCTTTTTGTGAGTTGATTTTTCAGTGAACTTTATTGGGTGAAGGGGAAGCTTTCCCTTTCCCCTTCATTTCCCAGCCCTGATTAAACTTGGTGTATGGACCTGGGAGCACAGTATTGTTTTATTATGACAGCGTATCCATCTATTTATCAGATTTATTTGAGATTGAAACATATCATAAACATCCACATCTAGTTTCATTTGGCTTATTACTTGAAAGACTGCCTGCTGGGGAACTGAACAAAATGGACTTTTACTAGAAAATCTGTATTATTTTCTTGTTTATAATATAATCTAATAGCATCTTACCATAATTTCCAACTTTGATATTTGCACATAGAAGAGAAAGATCTGTTTTGGTTAATACATTCATTCAAAAAGTAATCATTGAACAACAATAGCATTGCTCTAAGCCTTACAATTATAGCAGTGAACCAGAGAGATAGAAATACCTATCTTCAAAAAGCTTACCATCAGCCAGGTGTGGTGGCTCATGCCTGTAATCCCAGCTATTAATAATTGGGAGGCTGATGTGGGAGGATTCCTTGAGGCCAGGAGTTAAAGCCCAGCCTTGGAAACATAATGAGACCCCTCTGTAAAAAGAAAAAAAAGCTTATAATCTAGTTTCTTATCTATTAACCTATGCAACTCAGAAAAGGAAGAGACCATTTTGCATTGGAAGTGCATTTAGTTAGTTTGCCTTGGAACAATATTTTTTTAAGTGACAAGAGTAAGTATAACCTGATAAATAATTGTGTTGAAGATAAATCAAGAGAAACTTGGCTTGCTTTTCATGAAATAAGCTAAGTAGATTTATTTTCTTGAGAGTAAGCGTTGTTAAACACAAAATAGGTGCTAAAGAAATAAAGATAAAGCCTCCACTCACAGACGTATTGAGACAATTTGATAATATTTCAGATGAAATCCTGAAATTCTTCCTCCTTTAATAGAGTATATGAAATCAAATATTTTTGTGAAAATTTTAAAATAGCAAATCTCATGTTAGCATAAATTAGTAGCTTTTTCATATATGTCAATTTACTGCTTTTCCTAATTTTTGATTCACTATACCTCATAAACACTATAAGTTACATTGACTATAAATTAAAGTAAGAAATCTTAGATGTTGAAATTGTAGAGGCTACTCTTCAAATCGATATAAGACCTATGATAAAAGTAATACTTGCCTTTAAAAAACGTGAATGTTAGAATAGCCATTTCCCTTCTGAACTACAAAGGTAAAAACTTCACAAGCCTCTGCAGCAGCCTCGTGGGCGGCTGATCAAGAGGAAGATATGAAGAAGCCTTGCTTGAAGACCTTTGCAGTCGCCTGATTAGGACCAATGATGACATTACAGAATTGAGATTGTTCTATCCACATTAAAAGCAATCATTTCTAGAATTTCATAGCAAATATATGATTTTTAGTGAATAGAAATTAAACATATTGTATTGAATATTTAAAAATATATAGTATACATATATTAATGTTATAGAGACCTTGTATTGTAATGCAAGCATTTACATACTACTTGGAAATGAGAGAAAGCATATGTTTCAAAAAAAAGAAAAACTATGTGGTACCGTGTTTCCCTGAAAATAAGACCTACCCATAAAATAAAGCCTAGCAAGATTTCTAAGCATTTGCGAAATAGAAGCCTTACTCCAAAAATAAGACCTAGTGATGGGCGTGGCTACGCAGCCTATCTGCACAACTCATGTATTTCCTCGCAGAGCGGTAAAGAAGATGAGCAGCCCTTCTCATCTGCCCCATGAGAGCTCTATTGCTCGACATGAGAGATTGGGGCCAATGGTTCTAAAGGAAATAGAGTCGCAAGAAATTCAGGATGGAATTCCGGGTTTGGAGAGTTATGATGATGTTCCAGAAGAAGACTTAACTATATTTGAATAAATGTAGATTGTTGTACCGTACTTAAAAAAAAATAACACATCCCCTGAAAATAAGCCCTAGGGTGTCTTCTTGAGGAAAAGTAAATATAAGACCCTGTCTTATTTTCAGGGTAACACGATAAAAATGATAATCCTATAAGAGAAGAAAGAAGACAGACAATTAAAGCTTTTTTCCTCCAAAATATTTTTGGAATTTGGAACATGTGAACATTTTTGTAAGGGTTGGTTCTGTTAAATTTTAATATCATTAATTGGAGACTTAATAACAGAAGATGCAGGCATGGAACTTTTGGGTTTTATTCTGTCTTACATTTTTCTATACATATTCTAATTGATACACAATCATAAGGAGAATCCTGATACTGAATGGGATAGCTTTCTAATAATTACTAAGGGATTTTTTAAAATTTCTTTTTTATCCCTCCCCCACCACCTGCCCTGCACCCAATAAATGTTTGGGTTTTTTTAACATTTTGGTTACATTTTATATCTTTGCCTCTCCCTAGCAAGGGTTAGGGGTATGCCCTTCCCCTCCACAGTGTTCACCACATCCCTCAGAAGTGGGACTACCCCTCCAACCCCCGAATCTCTGGTAAACACCACCACCCTTTGAGCACCATAGTGTTAATCAGTACCAATTTGATGGCCAGCATATGTGGAGCCCATTATTCTGATCTTGTGCCACCTCACTTCGGATAATGGGCTTAAGCTCAATCCAGGAAAATATAAGCTGTGCTAGCTCGCTGTCGTTTCTTAGAATTGAGTAATATTCCATT
>VBSM01001124.1:5036349-5058368 GCA_008086735.1 Cheirogaleus medius
GCTAAACAGCCATCCCATGAGCTCAGGCAGTACCCATAAGGGCAAGATGTTTATTAAGCGGCTTCCAGACCCCCAGTGCTGTGGGGCTGGGCAACATTTGCTTACGTGCAGAAGCTCAAACTCTTTGTTATGCCTTCAAGCAGCAACCCTGTTTGTTAGGTGAACCTAAGCCAGAATGTATGACTCTTATGCCGCTCTGGGCTGGGCATATATTCCTTCTCCTAAGATTAATTCTTAAGCTGCACAATTATATGGCAAGTGTGCTACATCGTTGGACTTTGTCAAATGCTTTTTCTGCATCTATTGAGAGAATCACATGGTCTTTGTTCTTGTTTTTATTTATGAGGTGGATTGCATTTATAGATTTGTGTATGTTGAACCAGCCTTGCATCCCTGGAATAAAGCCCACCTGGTCATGGTGAATTATTTTTTTGATGTGCTGCTGAATTCTGTTTGCTAAAATTTTTTTGAGGATTTTTGCATCTATATTCATGAGGGATATTGGTCTATAATTTTCTTTTTTTGTTGCATCCTTTCCTGGCTTTGATATCAAGGTGATACTGGCTTCATAGAATGAGTTAGGAAGGATACCATCCTTCTCAATGGTGTGGAATAATTTCTATAGTATAGGTATGAGTTCATCTTTGTATGTTTGGTAGAACTCTGAAGTGTAGCCATTTGGTCCAGGACTTTTCTGTTTGGGAAGGTTGTTGATTACTGCTCCAATTTTTGCACTTGAGATTGGTCTATTCAGGAATTCTCTTACCTCCTGGGTGAACTTAGGGAGGTTGTATGAATCCAAGAATTTGTCCATTTCTTCCTCGTTATTTAGTTTTGGGGCATATAGTTTTTTATAGTAGTCAAACATAATTAAATTTGACATTGAGTACTTAGCTCAAACAATGCACAGAGTTATAGGAAAACAGTCCTTAATTGGGAAGCATTTTACCAACAGGATTTAAGACCTCTTCACACTTGGGGCTTATTAGAAGACTATGTATATCAACGTGGCTAAGTTATGCGTGGTAGGAGGGAAGGATGTAAAAAGGAAATAATATTTTCAGATTTTACTTCATGACAAACCATTTCAAATGTTTTGTAATGCTGTTTTTTTAAAGTATGAAGATTCCTTTGGGCATATATTAATATAATGCTTTAGAGACTAAAGTCCCTTTTTAAATTCAGTTCATAACACCAAAAAATGTTGAACTGAGTATGTTCTAAAATTTTTTAAAGAGTATGTATTTTAGACTTCATTATCAATAATCATATAACATGCATATTTTGTCTAGTTGATAATTCTTTTCTATGATTTTATCTAATCATTTTATCATATGATTTATAGATAATTTATAATTCTTTAACTATATGATAATTCATTTTTATGAAAAATAATTTAAAAAATATATCTTCTTTTTTTTACTTTTCAGGAAGGACCTGAAGAACACTGAGTCCATGTGTAAATAATTAAAAATGTAAAAATAAAAATAAATGGTATAAATTTTAAAAATTATGAAGGACACAAATATTGTTTATCTCATTGTAGTAGCTCATAATCTCTTAATCATGGCTATTTATGCTTGATCAATATAAATATATCAAATAATTATTATTTGTAATTTAAAGAAGAAAACTATAATTGTTTAGATAACCAGACTCTCAACAACTTTATACATATCAGTCTTTTGACTATCAGAGTACTAATAAATTATTATCATTGTGGCATTGGAAATAATAGAGACTATAACATGTCTGAAAGCTCTTTCAGCCTATCTTCAAAACTAGTTTACAACATTAATTTTAAGAAAAGGGTTTTGGTTATTTTCCTCTTTTTTCCAATAAAAATAGAAAGATTGGCTCAGAATCTACCTTTCTGTCTAGACTCCTTCTTGACTGTCATGAGTGCAGTTTATTTTTGACTAAGCACAGATATTGGCAATGTTTAATGTATTATTTAGTAGTGGATGTGTTGCCCAGATACCCTTGAAATTCATTTGAGAATTGCATAAATTACCACTCTAACAGTGGTGACTTAGTTAATGATCAAATAATTATAATTCCTTTTTGGAACTGGTTTTTATCATCTATACTTCTTAGACCTCTCAAAAAAGAAGGATATTCTTTTAAGAATCCCAAACTGAAAACCAAATATCTGAAACTATTTTGAGTAACAAGCTAAATAACCCTAAACAGGGACACCTCTGTGTAGGTACCTTAGATAATAGCCAAAAACCCTTTCTCTGATACTTGCAAAACACACCTCCAGCCCTGGCGCCAACTGGGAAATATTATAATGCCCTGCTGCTCCACAGCTCCAGCTGTCTGAATATTCCCGGATTCAAGCATACATGGGCCCTCAATGATTTCATTAGCCTGGAACTTAAGAAAACATAAAAAATAATTATTTGATGTGCAGAATTTTAAAATCTCTTAGTGATCAAGTCTACTGATAGTCTGTTTCATAGTTTTTGCCTAGCCAGGGTGGGTTCTAGGCCCATTACTGTCAAACTATGCACTTATATTTTCTTCTAGTTTCTTTGTGATTTTGGTGATTTACTTTGTAATCTATCTTTTTTTTTTTTACTTTCATAAAATATTTATTGAAGCTATAATGAGCAGTAGTACCATTTAGACATTTCAGGTTTAAATCTTCTTGGTTATGCATGTAAATAAACTTAATTTGGTTTAGCTTCTTGAAACACAAATGTTTTTCTTTAGTATTCTTTAAACTGCTATTCATTTCCTTCTTGAATTTAGCATTGATGAAAAGTGTGCAACCAACCTGATTATTGCATCTCTTTTATCTGCTTGAATACATAACTTTTTTGTTATATCTTTGAAATGACAATAAAGACAGGAAGTCTGGATAGGTCTAGATGTTGGTCTCTTTCCTTAATTTTGCTTTGTGCATACTGAGAACTTTTGACCTGGAAACTCAGATATTTTGACTTTGTTAACTGCTTCTCTAATCTATCTTGAATTGTGTGATAGATGGTGTGAGGTAAGGATCTAGCCATTTTGAGGGAATTATTTGAGGAGATCAAAACAACATATGGTAAACACTATTCATGTTTACTAATGATAAAGTTGGGCATAAAAACTTATAAAAGCTTATATGCTTACTAATGACAAGTATAAGCAAATAAGTATTATCTGTGATGAGTACAAGTGTGGTCTTATTTTACTACTAATCTATCTTTATTAGAGATCTTTTAGGCCACAGATATTTAGTAGTCAAGATCTTTGTCCTATTTTTGCTTTGAAGCTTACAGATTGCACTTTGATTCAGGAGCTCTCTGACTTCCTTTGTACCAATTCAGTATCGGGAGCAAGTATTTCCTATGCTAAAGTGTTGGCAATTATTATTATAATCCCTTCTTCATTAATTAACTTAAAAAACATGAATTGATCCCTCTCAGATATTTCCCTCAAAATGGCTAGATCCTTACCTCACACCATCTACCACATAATTCAAAACAACATATGGTAAACACTGTTCATGTCTACTAATGATAAAGTAGGGCATAAAACTTATAAAAGTTTATACATGCTTACTAATGATAAGTATAAGCAAATAAGTGTTGTCTGTGATGAGTACAGGTCTTTTGCATGTGGTTATCCAGTTTTCCCAGCACCATTTGTTGAATAGGGCATCTTTCTCTGGTGTATATTTTTGTCTGCTTTGTCAAAAATCCCAGTTGGTTGTAGCTATATGGTTTTATTTCTGGGTTCCCTATTGCTCCATTGGTCTATGTGTCTACCTTTATACCAGTATCATAATGCTTTGGTTCCCAAAACCTTGAGGAATAATCTCAGGTAATGTGATGCCTTCAGATTTGTTCTTTTTGCTTAGGATTGCTTTGGCTATTTGAGATCTTTTTGGATTCCATATGAAGTTTAGGATTATTTTTTTCTAGATCTCTGAGAAATGATGTTGGAATTTTTATGGAAATTGCATTGATTTCTATAAATCACTTTGGGCAGTGTGGACATTTTAACAATGTTGATTCTTCTAATCTGTGAGCATGGCACAGGATGTTTTTCCATTTGTTTGTGTCATCTCTGACTTCTTTTATCAGTGTTTTGTACTTCTCCCTGTAGAGATCTTTCACCTCCTTGGTTAAGTGTATTCCTAGGTATTTTATTTTCTTAGTAGCTACTGTAAATGGTATTGAGTTCTTGATTTGATTCTCAGCTAGACTGTTATTAGTATATAAAAATGCTATTGATTTGTGTACATTAATTTTATAACCTCAAACTTTACAGAATCTGTTTATGAACTCTAAGAGTCTTTTGGTAGAGTTTTTAGGGTTTTCTAGGTATAGGATTATGTCTTCAGCAAACAGAGATAATTTGACCTCCTCTTTCCCGATTTGAATGCCCTTTATTTCTTTCTCTTGCCTGACTGCTCTGGCTAGGATTTCCAGTACTACGTTGAATAGAAGCGGTGACAGTGGGCATCCTTGTCTTGTTCCAGTTCGTAGAGGGAATGCTTTCAGCTTTTCTCTATTCAGTATGATGTTCCCTATGCGTTTGTCATATATGGCTTTTATTATTTTCAGGTATGTTCCTTCTATGCCTAGTTTGTTGAGTTTTTATCATGAAGGGGTACTGGATTTTATTGAATGCTTTTTCTGCATCTATTGAGATGATCATATAGTCTTTTTTTAAAATTCTGTTTATTCACATTTATTGATTTGCATATGTTGAGCCATCCTTGCATCCCTGGGATGAATCCCACTTGATCATTGTGGAATATTTTTTTGATGTGCTGTTGAATTTGGTTTGCTAGTATTTTGTTGAGGATTTTTGCATCTATATTCATAAGGGATATTGGCATATAGTTTTCTTTTTTGTTGTTGTGTTTTTTCCTGGCTTTGGTATTAGGGTGATACTGGCTTTGTAGTATGAGTTAGAGAGGATTCCCTCCTTCTTGATGTTGTGGAACAGTTTCGGAAGAATGGGTGCCAATTATTCTTTGTAGATCTCATAGATTTTGGCTGTGAGTTCATCTGGTCCAGGGATTTTTTTGTGGGAAGAATTTTTATTATTGTTTCAATCTCGTTACTTGTTATCAGTCTCTTCAGGATTTCTATTTATTCCTGATTCAAGATTGGGAGGTCATGTGTTTCCAAAAATTTATCCTTTTCCTCTCAATTTTCTAGTTTATGTGCATAGAGGTTTTCACAGAAGTCACAGATGATATTTTGTATCTCTGTGTTATCAGTAGTAGTGTCTTCTTTTTCATTTTGATTGAGCTTATTTGAGTCTTTTCTCTTTCTGGTTAATCTAGCTAGAAGTCTATTGATTTTATCTTTTCAAAGAAGTTACTTTTTGTTGTGTTGATATTTTGTATTACTTTCTGACTTCCACTGCATTTAGTTCTGCTCTGAACTTTGTTATTTCTTTTCTTCTGTTAGCTTTGGGTTTAGTTTGTTCTTTTTCTAGTTCCTTCAGGTGTAACATTAGGTTGTCAATTTGTGATCTTTCTATCTTTTTGATGTAAGCATTTAAGACTATGAACTTCCCTGTTAACACTGCTTTTGCTATTCCAGTAGATTTTGGATGCTGTGTCATGATTGTTATTCAGTTGGAAAAATCTTGATTTCCATCTTAACTTTGTCATTGATGCAGGGATCATTCATTAGCAGGTTGTTTAATTTCCATAACCTCATGTAGAGTTGTGAGCTCCTCTTGGAGTTGATTTCTAGTTTTATTCCACTGTGATCTAAAATGATACATGGAATGATTTCAATTTTTCTGAATTTGCTGAGACATGTATTTGTTAACTAACATATTATCTGTCTTGGAAAATATCCCATGTACCAATGAAAAGAATGTGTATTTGGTAGTTTTTGATTAGAATGTTCTGTAGATGTCTGTTAGGTCCATTTGTTCTAGAGTCCTGTTTAAGCCCAGTGTTTGTTGATCTTCTGCCTCTATGACCTGACCAGTTCTGTCAGTGGAGTGTTGAAGTCACCAGAAATTATAATGTTGTTGTTTAGAATTTCTTTGCTTAGATCTAGTAGTATTTGATTTATGAATCTGGTCGTTCCTGTGTTAGGTGCATAGATATTTAGGATTGTTATATCTTCTTGCTGAATTGCTCCCTTTCTTCTTATGTTATATCTTCTTGCTGAATTGCTCTCCTATCGTTACATAATAACTATTTTTGTATTTTCTTTTTTATAATTGTTGACTTAAAGTCTATTTTATCTGATATGAGAATAGCTACTCCTACTTGCTTTTGGTTTCCATTTGTGTGGAATATTTTTCCCATCCCTTTACCTTGAGACTATGAGAATATTTGTAAGTTAGATGGGATTCTTGGAGATAGCATATACTTGGGGAGTGGTTTTTCATCCATTCAGCCAGCCTATATTTTTTAAACAGTGCATTAAGACCATTTACATTCAATGTTAGTGTTGATATGTGAGATACTGTTCTGTTCATCAAGTTGAATGATAACCTAGTTGCTTTGTTTTCTTTTTTGTGTTACTGTTTTATTAGTGTTGTGAGCTATAACTTTTGGGTGTTTTTATAATGGTGTTTTTATAATTGTTCTGTTCCATGTATATAGCACTTTTAAACATTTCCTATAGCGCAGATCTAGTGGTGACAAATTCCCTTAGTGTTTGTGTGTCTGGGAAAGATTTTATTTCTCCTTCATTTATGAAACTTAGTTTTGCAGGATACAAAATTCTTGGCTGGAAGTTATTTTGTTTAAGAAGACTAAAAATGGGACCCCAGTCTCCTCTGGCTTGAAAGGTCTCTGCTAAGAGGTCTGCTGTTTGTCTGATGGGTTTTCCTTTGTAAGTAACTTGTTCCTTTTATCTCACAGCTTGTAGGATTTTCTCCTTCACTTTGACTTTGATCAGGCTGATGACTATATGTCTTGGTAATGTCCTATTTGTTTTGACTCTTTCAGGTGTTTGATGACCATCTTGCACCTGGATATCTAAATCTCTAGTGAGACTAGGTAAGTTTTCCTTTATTATTCTCTTAAATAGGGTTTCCCTGCTTATTGCTTTTTCTTCTTCTCCCTCAGGGATACTCATAATTTTATATTTGCTTGTTTTGCATAATCTCATATTTCTCTCAGTGATTGTTCATTCTTCTTTGTTCTTTTTTCTACATTTTTTACTGACTGGGTAACTTCAAAATTGTTGTCTTTAAGCTCTGAAATTCTTTCTCCTATTTTGTCTAGCCTATTGTTAAAGCTTTCTGCTATATTTTGAAAAATTCCCTATTTCATTTCTTTAAGTTCTGTTATCTCTTTTCTAATGTTATATATCTCTTAAGTAAATTTTTTGTTCATGTCCTGAATTACTGTTTTGGTTTTTTTCAGATAGTTTTATACCATCTCCTCAATTCCATTCATCTTACTTGCCATTCATAATCTGAATTCCATATCTGTCATTTAAACAATTTCCTTTTGGTTGGAGTTCATTGTTGGAGAGTTATTGTTATTCTTTGGGGGTGTTGAGACATCTGTTTTTTCATATTGCCAGAGTTTTTATGCTGGTTCATTTTCATCTGGTCCCTCTTCTCTCAACTGAAAACAGATAGCAAATATGGTATACCTGTTATCCTCTGCTGGGACCTCTGTTGCTCAGTGAGGATAGGGATAGGTGAAAACAGGAAGACAGGGATGGATGGCGTGCTTGGATTCTCCCTCAGGAACTTGGCCAGGCAGGAGAAGGGTGGATGCACTGTGAACCTTTAGCACTTCTACTCTGCTGTATCTCTTTTGTTCCCCTGTGGTTATCACTGGGCCACTATGGCATTGCTGGCCCTTGGTGCCAGGTGTGCATGTGAGATGGGGTTGGCCAGCAGGACAGGGTATGTGTGTGGGATGGAGGAGATCCACATGGGTTCAGGCATGGACAACAAAGGTGCCAGGTGTGTGAGCAGGGTGTGGTACATGCAAAATGTGGTGCAGGGCATAGCAGGCCTTCAGAGCAGGGGCAGGCCCACTGTATGTGGGGTAGAGCAGAGCCCCAATGTGGAGTGCAGGGCTGAGCAGGACCCTGGGACAGAGTGGATCCATTAGGCACAGTGCTAATCCAGGGTGGAGCAGGTTCATGGTGCATGGATTTTACATGCATGAGGTTGGAGCATAGGGCAGGGCAGGGCATACGCAGGGCATGGCACCCAGGGCACCTGTGCAGGATGGCATGGGCTCATGGTGTGTGGTCCACCCAGATCCAAAGGTGGTAGCTGTGCTGGCTTTTGTCCTGCTTGGGGCTTCTCAGGAGGTGGAAACAGCTGTGGCAGCAGCTGTCCAGCTGCCTTGACAGTGGGCGGTGGGTTCCGATGGCTATGGGTGCATGCTCCACCGTGGGAAGTGCGGTTGAGCAGGATCACCCAGGCCACAGTAGTGGGTGCTGGGCCATGGTCTCCTTCTCTGCTCAGGGTCTCCAGCAGTTGCAGTGGTGGGGTGCACATCACATGCCCACGGGGAGCATGGGATTATTGGGATTCCCCACTCCCTCCCTACCTGGCAGGGGAAAGGAGGAGGCAGCAGCCACAGATTTGACTCCTGGGCAACGATAGAGTTCCTGGTTTGGGATGTTACAATGGCACCAGCCACAGCACCTAGGGCACGCAAGCCAGCCATCCCTTGTCTCCAGAGCAAGGCAGCTGCACAGCCTACGTGCAGGTCTCTGTATCGGTCTGGAGGCCTGCTGTGGTGGAGGGGCCTTCCCGCAGCTCTGGTTGTAGTATCCGCAGGGGAAGTGTGGGGTCCCGGATTCTCTCCTCTGCCCCTTTCCCACGTATGGGCCCCTTCCCTAATTACCTCCGGTTCTGCCGAGCAGCTCGTTCCACTTCTGTCTTCTTCATTTCACTCCCGCCTCCTCTCTGTGGATTCTCAGTGCTCTCGCTGAGATGAACAGTCCAAAAGTGGGCATCTATTGGCCACTCTCCGTCCTGTCCGCGAGAGCAGTGCTGTGCAGGCTGCCCTCGTCCGCCATCTTGGCCTCCTCCAATAAATTCTTATTAAATGAATGAATTGCCTCTAATACGAAATGACATATGATGACTTAAGCAATTGTATTTACAAAAGGAAAAAATCTTCAGAAAATTAAATTTTATCAGAGAATGAAAATAAACAAGATTGTTTAAGTAGGCTATCTTATACCTGCAAGTTATCCAAGTTATCTCTGGCCAGAGAAGTTAAAAAAAACATAGATAGTTTAATTTGGAAAGAGATTGTCATAGAATCACCCCATAGTTTTTTTACTATGATAGTCATTCCTTTGGTTTATCCCAAATTGACTTGAGACGATCTGGGTACAAGAAGGCTAGCACATTGCTGACATTTTAAGCAATGTTTACACTAGGAAACAGAAGTGTTTGCAGCCTGGGAAAATATTAAGCAAATTTGCCAGTTTTATCAAATCTAACTCCAATGCTTTATTACATGATCAATATTTTTTTAATTCCAAGAATTTCCCCTGTGTTACTTATTTGCCAGGCTCCCAGGATATCAAACTTTGTTTCCTGGTCTTCTGTGGCAATAATTTAGGGAGATACAGTTTGGAGGAGTGATTAGGAGCCAGAGATCTGGCACCAATCGGCCTGGTCCTAAACTCTCTCTCCTCTGCTTACCACTTTTTGATCTTAAACAAGTAACTCACCTTCTGTATGCCTCAGTTTCTTCATCTGGAGGATGGGGATGGTAATAACACCACGCATCTGAGAATTAGATGAGGTGAGTTGAGTAACCCACTTAAAACAGCACCTAGCACTTCACAGGTGTTCAATAAATTTAAGTTCTTTCTCAGAAATGATTTTTTTGCTGGTCCATCTCCAAGCATACCCAATTTCTATCAGATAGTGAAATGAAAATAATCAATGATTTCAACATCCAAAAAATGTGATATTTCTTAACAATTTCCTTAATATGAGCTAGTCTTGAAACAAGTCAAACTTTGAAAAGAAAACCTTACGGGTTGCCTTGATTCAGTTTCCCTAGGACAACTACAGTTTGAAAATGAGATGCTGGGAACCCTCAACTCACATGATGTTTTCCTGTCCACACCACTGAAGGGCACTCTGGCTTTCCGGAGTAGCCTTGCATACTTGGAGACAGCGCTGCTGGATGAGAATATGCCGTGGTGCCCGAAGATCTACAGGTGGCAGCCGATCTTGTGTGTATGACACTGTCTTTGATTCCCAGAACCTGGGCGATATTTGAAAGGTGAAAGCCGTCTGAGGAGAGTGTTCTCGGGGAGTGTGGCAACAGAACTCTTCCAAGTCACAGCAAAGGCGGCAAGGGCGGGGGACTGTTGCTTAGAGATGGTACAATCCGAGTAGTAAATTACCATACAGATGCTATGGTTATTATGCCATCTTATTAATCTTCTTCTAATTCTCAGTATTATATTCTAAGTACCTAAATAATAACCTCCATGAATTATCAGTATGATCCCTGAGTCCCTCACATAAGGCCATAAATGAAAGCAGATAAATGATAATAGCCCTTAGTCTTTTATTAAAGTTCTGTGACCTTTAAGTTACAGCAACTTGGGCTGTACATAAATTACCTGCAAGCCAGGGTGACATGGTGATAGGGTTAAGCTGTAAAAATGGCCAATTTTCAGGGCAACCCCACGAGTGACTAGGCTGGCCAAGAATGACGAAGGAGAAACCATGAATAATGACACACTCCAGGACCACTTCTAGGTGTGTGCACCCCAGGCAGCACACGGCTCTGACTGAGGAGCCATCTGTGCTTGCAAATACTGTTTTTCCCACCAGCCAGCCCAGTAAATGAAAACCTAAATGTTCCTGTTGGGTTGAAACATCTTCGTTGAAATACTTTAAACAACAAATATTACCTGAGAGTGTTCTTCATTAACTCAGTAGCATCCTTTGATATTTTTATTTGAGTTTATTGATCCATTCATTAAACATTTATTGAGCAGCTACGATGGACATGGCATTAAAAATACAGACATGAGGGCTACACTCACTTGTTTAAGTCAGCACCCAGTCTAGTTAGAAATACAGAAGGGTAAAAAATCAGTCTAGGCAGAAGAAAGCTGTGGGGCAGAGATTCAAGTGCTGTGAGGACACAGAGTGGGGTCCTTAGACTTGCAAGGAGTTAAGCAGGGCTGACGCGGGAAGGTGTATGAATTCTATCTTATAAGTATTTAATAATATAATTCACTTGAGGGATTTCAATCCAGGAATAATTTGATCAGATTTGGGTTTGAGAGCTATCACCCAGGCAGCAACATAAAGTAGCGAATAGGGCCAGAGGGCTGGGAAAGTGGAAATGAGGAAATTGAGGAAGCTATTGCAATGCTCTAGGTAAGATATGATGAAGACTGGACTCAGCCGGGTTAGTAGGAATGTAAAGGAGTCTTTGAATTTGAGAGGGATTTAGGAGTCAGGATCAGCAGTAATTCTGATTAGAAACTTGGATATGAGAGAAGGTTCCTGGCCAGGGTGACTGCATATGCCTGTGGGCGCCATCCACAAAGAGATATGGAAGTCGAGTTTGAGGGACAGGGGAGGCAACGCGTTGGCTGTGGAGAGCTGGGTGAGTATGCAAGGGAAGGTGGCCAGTCGGCACCTGGCACAGGCTTAGGGACTTAGCAGGAAACATCTGGGCTGGGTGGCAGACTCGAGTGTGTCACAGAGAGGTGGCCGGGGCTGGGAATATGGAATCATTTCCTTTTAACTGCTATATAACAAAAAATGTGATAAAATCTAGATAGCAGATAAACATGTGCTACAAAGGCAATCACAACCAACAATGTATGTGGTGTGCAAACAACATTATGTTATGAAAATATGAACATTTTGTTACAATGTTGAACATATGGAAAATTATAGTTTCCATTAAAAGATATGTTTGCTTCCAAGCAAATAAAAATCAAGATTTGGAGGAAGGAGTATAAGCACATTCTCTAGTGTTTAGCAAAAGTGCTTTCTGATGACTCTGTCAATGAACTCTAGAGCTCTTGGAGTTAAATGCTGTATTATAAGCTCTGTATTTTCTTTAGTGCTAGCTATCCTAAGTGATTCTAACTTAATCACCCCTTTAAAAATTGCTATTTGTTCATTCACATTCTCAGCAGCCAAGAGGGCCCATGCTTCTTCTGGATCCCATGACTTCTGACAGAAACAGCCACTTCCCCTTCTAGGCTATGTGCATAATTACATGATTCATTGACAATGTGCCAGTTTTCTTCTGGGAAGAAATATCTCTTAGGGCTCCATTAGAACATGTTAAAAAAGGACAGTGCTACATTAGAGTATTATAAATGCAGAAGTTACAGCTTTTGACTTTTAGTTATTTCTGTGTGTTTTTTGAGTATAGCTTTGAAGTATGACATACAATCAATGTGCCCTGAAAGGGTAATTTGCTTCTAATTGTAAAATTCAGTCATCATAAGTTAGCTGGCTGTGTCAGGACCTTGACCAACATGAAAGAAAAATTAATTTAAAAGGTATAATCAAATCAGAAAAATAAAGTTTCTAAAAATATTTTTTGTACTAAATTCTTTGCTTTGACAAGCCCACCAAGTTAAAATTTGATATGGGTTATTTACATTGGCATTCTTATTGACAGAGATAGCAATATGCTCTTTCTTGTTTTCACTGTGAAGACATGGAATTTCATACAATTCCCAGAATAATTGTATGAAAATACCTTTTGGATGCATCCTCAGAGTCTTCAGATTTAGATTGGCCTTTGCTAGTTGCCATTTGTTTGTATTTTCACCCTTGTAAAAATATCTTCATATTTGAATACCACATATTCAAAGAAAGTTGAAGGAGCCATCATGAAATTATTCCAGTTGAAATATTATTGAAAAATAAAATCATAGGATAATACAAACATTAAAAATAATGTCTAAAATTATTCCCTGTAAATATGTAATTCACACTCCCTTATCCTTATTTGTAAAACTGTGGGTTAAAATTTTAAAAACCCAGAAGTTAAAAACTAGAGGCCATATAAATGAATAGCTGATTATTATTTATACATATGTGTTTTCTTCTATGTTATAAATGTGCTGAGTGAAACAGTGCCAAGAAGCATACTACAAAATCATACACACTCATTTATCCAACAAATTTCTACAGAAGGCCTATTGCACGCGGTCTTCTGGCTAGATGTGCAAGACAAGTCCCTGTCCTCCCGGGGCTTATATTCCAATGGGTGGGGCAGACAACAAACATGTAAACCACAAAATACAGTGTGACTGTCAGGTGGTGCCTGAAGGAAATGAGGGCAGGATTAGGGGAGAGAGAGATGTAGGGAAGCGTCACTTAGATCAAGTATTCAGAGAAGGCTTCCTTCAGGAAGTGATGTTGAGGTCAACCCTGAATAAAATGAGACAGCCATCCACTGGAAGAATTTGGGAGGAGCTTTCCAGGGAGACAAGATACCAAGTGCAAATACTAAGAGAGGGATCAAGCCTGGGTGTAGTGGTGTGAAGTACGTGGACAGGGTGGTAGGAGAGGATGCTGTGGAGGAGCAGAGGCCAGAACACAGGGGCCTTGCTGGCCAGGAAGAGGAATTCACACCTCATTCCCATCACACAAGGAAGACTGCGGAAGCTTTTCAGCAGGGAAGACTCTATATGATTTATGTTTTTAAAGGATCACATTAGCTGCTGTGAGATGCAGGCTCTAGAGCAGTGGTTCTCAACTTGGGGTGATTTGGTCCCCTAGGGGACATTCCATATTAAAATGTACTAATGAGAAAAAATATTAAACTACTAAAAGAGGTTTTTAAAAAAAGGAGTCTAAGGAATGCAGAAATAGCAACTGAAGGAAGCAGGCCTAAGACAGAGTAAACAAGGAATGAATGAATAGCTTAGAGGAAGGCTGCACGCCGGCCTCATCACAGAGGCACTGGCTGCCCCAAGCACATGCCACCTTCCAGGGATGAAGACACTTTTTCTTGAGAATACAGGCTGCAGCTCCACAGGAAGTGAACTGCTGGTGCAGAGAAACTCAGTGAGTATGGCAGCCACATCCTAGGAAAAAGCCTACTGGAATCAGGAAGAGAAGCTACTTCCTTTGCTTTGACCTTGTAGAGTCCTTCCAGTGCCTTCTACCCATAAAGTCTAACACTGTCAGCTGGCAAAGGAGAAATATTTACGTACAGGGCCTGACTATTATGTTGCAACGCAGGGCAAAGAAGGGAAGATTTGGTGCCAAGAGGCAGTGAATTGACAGCTAGCACCATCTACCCCTTTGGTTACCCAGGGCATCCATGTGCGCCTTTCCTCAGACATTCAAACTTCCGTACGATTAAAGACCTTTATGTTTTCACCCAACAAGATGTGTCTGATGTGTGAAGATGTGTTCACTTGTAGATGTGTCTTCACCTACAAGTGAAGACATTCTTACCCTTTTCCCAAATGAGGAGAAACACAGTCCCAACACAACCGCAACTGTCTCAGGCCATATTAGTAGCTCCTCAGATTTGGTCATCTTCCACTGAAAATTCTTCTACCTAAGGACTAGTTTATAAAGTCAACATCAGTGAGGATGAATCTCTAACTCCTCCGTGGTAAGTCTCCATGTTGAGCCTCCAAGGTAATCAATCTGCAGCCAGGTGGCTGCTGTTCCTCCAGGAGAATTGTTCCACATTTGGGGCTCAAGCATTTCTCCCTGCTGGTGGCAGAACAGGCATTTGGCAGCAGCGGCTGCCGGGTCAACCTTGGTAAGGAAAAGTCCATGTTGTTGATCCCATAAAACACCTCTGTCTTCCTCACTGTGGATGCTTTGCTGTTGGGTCCCACAGTGCTGGGGAAAGAGGTTGACTGCCACGCACAGAGCTCACAATTTGTCCACCCGGTTGTTGAGAGCCTGCTCTGCAAGGGATGCCCTTTGACGCGTATTTATTTGAGACACTGGTCAGCAGCCTGCTAGAATGGTTCCTAATGACGCCTGCTTCCCGATATTCATGCTCTTGTGTAATTCCCTTCCCTTGGGTGTGGACGGACCTAGAATCTTGCTTCTAGAAAATAAAATATGGCAAAAGTGATGACATGGCACTTCTGAGATTAGGCCATAGAAGTGAAAGACCTTGACTTTTCTTTTACTGGCCTTCTCTCTCGGGCTCTTCTTGCTGACTTGCCCTGATGGAGAGTAAGGGCCACTTGCCAAGGGTGACCTCTGGCCAACTGAGGCCTTCAGATTCAGAAAACTGAATCTTGCCAGCAACCACAGAAGTGAGACTGGAAGTGGATCCTTTCCCAGTTGAGCTTTCATTTGAGACTGCAGCTGGTTGACACCTTAATTGCAATTTTATGAGACCATGAAATAGAGGACCCAGCTAAGCCATTACTGAATTGTTGTTTTAAGCCACTAGTTTTTTGGGAGATAATTAGATACATAGCAGTTGGTAACTAATACAGACATAAATATCTTCACAGTTTATGTCTGTTTTGAAAATCCACATACCTCTTTCCCAAACCTTCCTGTCGCCAGTCTTTCGTCCTGTCCTTTCCACATTCCTTACCTTTCAGCCAACCCACTAGCTACTGCCCATGAATTAATGTAGATTAAAACTTCTGGCCATTTGTCAGTCCAGACAAAGCAGACTCATTTTCTTTCAAATAATATGAAAGATGTCTGAGAAATCAAAGAATTAGGATTAAATTTTACTATAACTTTTGAGGGCTTACTATTTGTGCTGTACTTTTTAAGGTATAAACTCAGTTGTTTTATCTTTAAGACACATATTCTAGGACCAGAAATCTTATTCTTTGTCACAATAAAGGTAGTCTTGAGTTTTATACCTTCATCAAGTAATTTGCTTTCTGAGACACATGATTAATGTCACCCAGGGGTGATCTCTAATAGACGAATTTGTCTATTCCCGTATATTTGGATATTGCTTATAGGAAAAGATCCCCCAGATCTTATTGTCTCTTCTGGAATTTCTTCTAATCTACAGGATCAAATTTCCACTTTTCTCTTGAATATTTTACCAAGAACTTCTTCATCACAAGGTTAACAAGTCTAAATTGGTTTTTTACCTGTGTCATCTATATTCCATTCCCTTTATCTTCCAGCTCTTTCTGGCCAGATTGTTCATTTTCCTTTTTTCCTGTCACTGGTAAATGGTGCCATCCTCCTCCTACTCTCTTAGAATAGAAATGTCACAGTTACTCTCTCTTCATGGAAACCCGCACACTTCCTTGTCTTCACTTTGTCAAGCTTTCTCTTCAGCCAGGACCGTCCTCATCCTCATGTTTTATACCCTTCAGAGATCAGCTACAGTGCCATGTCCTCAATGACACTTTCGCTAATTCTCTCCAATTTTCAAGAACAATTCCTTTTTACGGACTTCCACAAAACTTTGCTTGAACACTACTTTGTCTTTATTCTGTACTTTATTCTGCATGGTGTTTTTAAAAGTATGTTCTGAACAATTCTAGCCCTTTAGAAGCAACTCCATAAGGAAGTGTTCCTAGGTAACATAACGTAAGTCTAAGGAATTTTGCTACTGCTGTTTGTCTGGGACTTTCCTGATTTATATTATCATCCTGAAGATTCCGAAAGGACCTATAATAAAGGAACCTATTTAGCCTTAACTTACTTTGTTTTACCATTTTCTGCTTCCTGTCTACTGTTATCCTGTAGGACACTTTCACCCCATACAATATCTGCCTCCTCACCGTCATATGTCTTGGTGCCCTGTGCACTCATCGCTGTATGGATTCTAGTTACTCGGTGACTGTTGGTTGTGCTGTGCATTCCTCCACACTCCAAGCCGGATGACTCTCAGACAACATTTAGGTAATATTTTCTCCTAGGCAATTCTGCTAGAACTTTAACCAGGCCGTCAGGAACTAAAGAAAATGAATTATTGTACTACTACTAGAGGGAGCTGACTGAGAAATTAGAACTGCTCGAGGCTACTATTAGTGGAAGAAGTGAGGAAGATGAATAAACTACACCACAGGAATTTAAGTGGAACAATTATAAACTTCTGGAAATATTATCACTGGCTTGATGAAAGAAAAAGTAAAATTGATAAGAAACCCAACATCAAATTAAAGATTACAGCGTAAGTTCTACTGAATCAAGTAGTGATGAGCCACCCACTCAGAGAAGTATCCCGTCTCGTATAGGTGATTGATTCACTCACCGGTTTGCAGTAACACACAGTTCTCCATGATTTGGTTGGCTGTGGCGTTGTCCATGTAGGAACTATATTTTAAGAATTTAAACTATTGTTACACAAGTCTGTGTGCTACTGATCTGCCTTCTAATACGGTGAGGAGGAATCAGTTTTTTCCTGGGATTTGATTAATACGCTCATGAGCACTTTGCTCTGATCATTTTTCCCTTCGTGCAGCCCTCAGAAGTACAATGTGCAGAAATTGGAAAGTGCTGTCATCTGTTTAGTGTCATCAAAAGCATTTTATTTTTAAACAGTAATAACCATGCAGTACTAAGTGGTTTATTTCAAAAAAATGAACTCAGATAAATGTTGCAACTTATTTTATTATGTGAAATGTCTTCCAGAGAACATCTGTGTAAACAGAGCCACATTGTGCACACATTTTTGTCCTGCCACTTTGGGGCTGACAGCACCTTTATTGTCCATTACTCAGTCTTAATGATGCTCCTGGCACACAGGGCTCCAGTGCAAAGACACATTTTGTGCTATCTTGACTCATTTGTGTTCATCATCTTATCTTTCTAAGCTGTATAAAGAGACTCATATCGGAATGGTTTTTCATCTGTTTTAACCTCCAACTTAAATTTTATAAGTAAAAATGATTTATTAACATTAGAAAAAATAACAATTGACTATAGGGGACTCATTCCTCAGAAATAGCAAAAACAGAACATGATTTGTATGAATTGGAAAAAGTCATTTCCTTACAATTGGGAAGTTCTTTCACCCTGAGGAACTGGTTGGAGGTGCTAGTAGGCTTAAATGTGGCGGTGAACGCAGGAGATCGGCCCTCAGCAGAATAACTGATACTTTCTTAAGGGAAATGCTTAGCCTAAAACTGGCTGGTTACTTATCAAACTTCTGTTTCCATTGGTTCTCATGAAAGAAACATAACCCATCATTACACCCTAATTATAATTATAAAAACTACATAAATATATTCTGTATTTTAAATTAAATGTTGACTTGGCACTGAAATGGAATATAATAAAGCAATTAGACAGGGATTTCATTTTAACAATTCTTGATTGGTCAATAAATTTAAAACATTTTTCTTGGAATTCATTCCTTAGCTTACAATTCTAGTGCCATAAAATCAGCGAAAGTATGACAACATAAATGATATGGACTGCCTTCTCATATAGCTAATTTTAAGTTCACTGTGTTTTATAACAACTCATTAACTTAATCACATTTATAGATTTCTGGAAAGGACTTTGAATTTTTTTTCTTTTTAGTAGACTTTTATTTTTTGAAACCATTTTTAGGTTTACAGAAAAATTGTGCACAAAATACAGAGAATTCCCATATAGTCGCCCCGATTCTCTGTCCTCACACACAGTTCCTCCTACTCTTAACATCTGAACAAGTGTGTGTATTTGTTACAATTGATGAATCAATATTGATACATTATTATTAACTAAAGCCCATAGTTTATATTAGGATTTACATTTTGTGCTGTGCAGTTCTACAGGTCTTGAAAAGTATATAAATTACATACCCATAATTGTAGAACTATACAGAATAATTTCACTGCCCTAAAAGTCTCCTGTGCATTACCTATGCACCTATTCATCCCTCCCTGCTCCCTGGCTCCCTGTGCCTCCAACCCCTTGCAATCACTGATTTTTTTCTCTGTCTCTATAGTTTTGTTTTTCCAGAATGTCACATAGTTGGAATGATACAGGATGGAGGTTTTTCTGACTAGCTTCCTTTGTTGGACGGGAATCCGCAGCACCTCCGAACAGAGAGATAGGAGACTCCGAGGCTGTAATTACCAGAAGGAGTTTATTGGCTAGCTCGAGCTAGGGTCCAAGCCTCAGAGCACCAACGCAGTGGCCTCTCATTTGGGCAGGGACCCCCTGCGGGGGAGGGGGGAAGCTTTTTATACTTGATGAGCACAAGCTGTCCACGCGCTGATCATGCATCTATCCTTTACAGTGATTGGTTCTATACACTGATCATGCATCTGCCCTTTACAGTGATTGGTTAGCCCCCCTATCCACCATTTTTCCCCAGCATTTTGTTTCACCCTGCCCCTGATTGGTTCTAATCTGTTCCGGGTCCTAGACGATAGGCTCCGGACTCAGCACTTTTCCTCTGCATCTTATTTCAACCCATAATGCCCTGCGGTCAGCAACTGATAGGCTCCGGACTCAGGGCTTTTTCCCTGCATCTTATTTCAACCCATAATGCCCTGTGGTCAGCAAGCAAGCAACGAACAAAAACTAGAAGACAGCCGTTAGCCTAATAGCCCAATATCTCACACCTTCACTAAGCTATATATACATTTAAGTTTCCTCCATGTCTTCTGATGGCTTGATATATTTTCTTTTTATCACTGAATAAATAAGCCAGATACCATAGTTTGTCCAGTCACCTATTGAAGGACATGTTGGTTGCTGCTGACTTTTGGCAATTATACATGAAGCTGCCATAAACCTTCATGTACAGGTTTTGTGTGCAGATACATTTTCAACTCATTTGGCTAAATATCTAGGAGTGTAATTACTGGATTGTATGGTAAGACTATGTTTAGATTTGTAAGAAACTGTCAAATTGTCTTCCAAAGTGACTGAACCATTTTGAATTCTCACCAGCAATGAATGAGAGTTCCTATCTGCCAATATTTGATATTGTCAGTGCTTTGGATTTTAGCCACTAGATTAGATGTATAGCTATATCTCGTCGTTTATTTTACAACTTTCTAAAGACATACTTGTTGAGTATCTTCCCATATGCTTATTTGCCATCTTTATATCTTCTTCAGTGAGGTGTTTGTCCAGAGTTTTTGGCCCTCCCCGTATTTTATAGAGTTTTAAGACTTCTTCGTGTATGTTGGGTATAAGTGCTTTAAAAGGTATGTGTTTTGAAAATATTTTCTCCCAGTCTGTGGCTTGTGGTTTCATTCTCTTCCCACTGTCTTTTGCAGAGCATAAGTTTTTAATTTTAATCAAATCCAACTTATCAATTTTTTCTTTTAGGAATTGTACTTTTGGGGATGTATTTAAAAAGTCATTGCTAAGCCCAAGGTCACCTAGATTTTCTCTTATGTTATCTCGTCTAGAAATTTTATAGCTAAGTCTATGATTCATTTTGAATTATTTTAAATGAAAAGTGTAAAGATGTGTCTTGATTTTTTTTGCATGTGGATGTCTGTTGTTGCAACACCGTTTGTTAAAAACCCTATCATTTCTCACTCGAATTATCTTTGCTTCTTTTTCAATGATAAGTTGACTATCTTTGTGTGGGTCTGTTTCTGGGCTTTCTGTTATGCTCTATTAATCTATTTGTATTCTCTTTCACGAGTATCACACTGTACTGATTACTGAAGCTTTATAGTAAATCTTCAAGTCAGGTAGTATTAGTCTGATTTATTCTTTTCCTGGATTGTGTTGGCCATTCTGGATCTCTGCCTTTCTATGAAAACTTCAGAATAATTTTGTGGATATACACAAAATAATTTGCAGAGATTTTATTTGGAATTGTATTGAATCTATAGATCATGTTGAGAAGAATTCACAGTTTAACAATATTGAGCCTTCTTAGTCATGAACATAGAATATATCTGTTTATTTAGGTCTTCTTTGATTTATTTCATCAGAGTTTTGTAATTTTCCTCATATAGATCTTGTACATATTTTGTTAGATCTCTGCATAAGTATTTCATTCTTTAATACTAATTTAAACTACATTGTATTTTTAATTTCAAATTTCAATTGTTCATTAGTGGTATATAGGAAATAAATAGACTTTTAAGTGTGAACTTATATCCTGCAACCTTGCTATAATTGTTTTTATGTCATTGTTGATTATTTGGAATTTTCTGTTAGGCAATCATGTCATGTGTGAACCAAGTCAGTTTTAATCCTTCCTTACCAATCTATATATATTTTATTTCCTTTTTAAATCTTATTTCATTACTTAGGACTTCCAATATGATATTGGTTAAGAGATAAGAGTGGTGAGAGGGGACGTCCTTGCCTTGCTCCTGATCTTGGAGGGAAAGTAGCCAGTTCCTCACTATTCATATGGTGTTAGCTGCAGGGTGTTTTTGTTGTTGTTGTTTTGGGGGTTTGCTTTTTGCTGTAAATGTTCCTTATCAAGTTGATGAAGTTCTCAACTATTTCTGCTGAGAGTTTATTTTTTTTAATCATGAATGGGGTTGGACTTTGTCAAATGCTTTTGCTGCATCTATTGATATGATCATGTAATTCTTCTTCAGCCTGTTAACGTGATGGATTACATTAATCAATTTTCAAATATTAAACCTAGCTTACATACCTAGAATAAATACCATTTGGTCATGGTATATAATGCTTCTTATACATTATTGAATTCAGTTTGTAAATATTTTGTTGAGGATTTTTGCATCTATGTTCATGAGAAATACTGGTGTGTTGTTTTCTTTTGCTTGTAATGTCTTTATCAGGTTTTGGAATTAGGGTAATGCTAGCCTCACAGAATGAATTAGGAAGTGATTTTGCTGCTTCTATTTTCTGGAAGAGGTTGTAGAGAATTGGTATCATTTCTTTCTATTGCTTTTCTCTTTTTAATTTCATTGAATTTGTTTTTAATTTTTATTATTTATTTTTGCTCACTTTGAATTTAATATGCTTTTTTCTGTTTTTCTAAGGTGGAATTTTATGTTATTGATTTTAGATTTTTTTCTTTCCTAATATATGCATTAAATGCTATAAGTGTCCCTCTAAGGACTGTGTTCACTGCATCCTACAAATTTGATAAGCTATATTTTCATTTTCATTTAATTCAACATATTTTATTTTATTTTATTTTATTTTTATTTATTTTTCCTTTTATTTCATCATATAATGGGGGTACAAATATTGTT
>VBSM01001124.1:5059679-5113957 GCA_008086735.1 Cheirogaleus medius
GGATTATGAGGTAAAATCTAGAATTCAGGAGGAATGATCCTTGGCAGATCCAGGCATATGTGCTTTGGACCTCTTTGCGCTGACTTCAGGCACTTCCCTGCTTGCGTGGTTGTGGAGGTCGGCGAAGAAGTCATCCTGCTGTGGCACAAATCACATAGTCCCATTCAGCTAGCCATTGAGTGCGGCCAGCTTGCACTCCAATCCCCACTGTACCACTCGGATTCTCGGAACTTCACGACAAATCCACTGCGTTACTTTCCTCCTTTTCCCAGCACTGCTGCCCCTCGAAGCTTCCCTGTAATTCCGTGAAGCTGATCCCTTGCCACTGGTCTCCAAACTACTTGCTCCAGAGGTCTCTCCTTCCAATTCTCCTCCGCAACCTCCTCCCGTGGAGTTTCTCGTAGTCTCCAGCACTCCTCCTTCTGACCCCCATCCGATGTATGGTCGTTTGCTTGCTTCTTTCTTCTAATATCTTCTAGAAGCTGTCTTTTCTGCAGAGACACTCTGTCTGGTGGTGTTTCTCATCCACCATCTTGCTCCGCCCCCCCTAATTCAACATATTTTAAAATTTCTCTTGAGACTCCTTCTTTGACTCATGTGTTATTTACAAGTGTGTTGTTTAATCTTCAATATTTTGGGATTTTCTAGCAATCTTACTGTTACTGATTTCTAGTTTAATTCCATTGTGGGCTTATAGAAAAATTTATGTTGTATCTATTCTTTTAAATTTGTTAAGGTATGTTTTAGGGCCCAGAATGTGGTCTATCTTCGTAAATATCTCATGTGAGCTTGAAAGAATGTGTATTCTCCTTTGGATGAAGTACTCTATAAATATCAATTAGATCTGTTTATTGAGGGTGTTGTTCATTTTTACTACATCCTTACTGATTTTCTGCCTATTGTTTCTGGCAATTCCAAAAAGGTGGGTGTTGAAGTCTCTAGCTATAATTGTGGATTTGTCTATTTCTCTTCGTAGTTCTGTCAGTTTTCACCTTACATATTTTGACACTCTTTGGTTAGGTGCATATGCATCCAGTATTGTTATGTCTTCTTGGAAGACTGACCCCTTTATCATTATGTAATGCTCGTCTCTATCTCTAATAATATACCTTGGTCTGAAATCTGCTTTGTTTGAAATTAATATAGGTATTCCAGCTTGCTTTTGATTAGTGCTAGCATGCTATATCTTTCTCCATCTCTGTACTACTTCACTATACACAGATTGTTATCTGTGTGTTTATATTTAAATGAGTTTCCCACAGACAACATATAGTTAGGTCTTGTTTTTTCATCCACTCTGACAGTTCTGTCTTTTAATTGACATATTTAGACTATTCACATTTAAAGTGATTATTGATACAGCTGGATTAATATCTACCATATTTGTAACTTTCTATGTTGCCCCTATTCTTTGTTTCTTTGTTTTCCACTCTTTTCTGCTTTGTCTGATTTTAACTGTACATTTTAGATAATTCCATTTACTCTTCTCTCTTAGCATATCAATTATAGTTCTTTTAAAGAAATTTTAGCGGTTGCCGTAGAGTTTGGAATATGCATTTACAACTAATCTAAATCCACTTTCAAATCACATTATACCTCTTCATGGGTAGTGTAGGTGCTCTATAACAAAGTATTCCTAATTCCTCCCTCCTGTCCTTCATGGCATTTCTACCATTAACTTTACTTCTACATAAGCTATAATCGCCTAATACAATGTTCCTAGCATTGCTTTAAATAGTTATCTGGTAGATCAGTTAAGCATAAGAAAAATAAAATGTTTTATTTTACCTTCATTTATTTCTTCTCTAACATGCTTTTTTAATTTATGAAGATCCAAGTTTCTGCCCTACATTATTTTTCTTCTCATTGAAGAACTTCCTTTAACATTTCTTTTTTCCTTCTTTTTTTAATATTTGGAAGGTAAAAGTCAAATCCTTTAACATTTCTTGCAAGGCAGGTCTACTGGCAACAAATTCATCAGTTTTTGTTTGCCTGAGAAGGCCTATTTTTTTTCTTTCCCCTTTGAAGGATAATGGTGCTAGATATAGAAATCTAGGCTGGTAGGTTTGTACTTTCAATATATTAATTCTCCTTTTATGCATTCCTATCCTTGTTCTTCTATAAGCAAAGTGTTCTTTTGCTCTGGCTTCTTCCAATTTTTTTTTCTTTGTCTTTGATTTCCTACAATTTGAATATGACATGTGTAGTTGCAGATATTTTGGTATTTATCTTGCTTGTTTTTCTCTAAGCATTCTAATTCTATGGTTTGGTGTTTGCTGGTTAATTTTGGGAAATTCTCAGGCATTATACTTAAAATACTTCAAATATTTCTTCCTTTCTCTCTTTCTTCTCATTCTGGCATGCCCATTATGCATGGGTTATATTTTTTGTAGTTGTCCTACAATTCTTGAATTTTCTGTTCCATTTTTAAAATTTCTTTTTTTCTTTGCATTTCAGTTTGGGAAGTTTCTATTAACATATCTTTACGTTCATGGATTCTTTTCTTGAGGATATCTGGTCTACTGATAAGCCCATCAAAGCATTCTTTATTTCTGTTACAGTGTTCTTGATGTCTAGCATTTCCTTTGGTAGTGTTTCTAGATCTCTGCTTATACTACTCATCTGTTCTTACATGTTGTCTACTTTGTCCATTAGAGCCTACTATGGATTGGAGCATGTGCCCTTGCTCCAGATTCACATGTTGAATCCCTAATACCCAATGTGATGGTATTTGGAGGTGGGGACTTTGGGGTACTTAGGTTACGAGGGTTAGGGATTAATGTCCTTATAAGTGGAGAATGAGATAGATCTTCTCTCTCTCTCTCTCTCTCTCTCTCTCTCTCTCTCTCTCTCTCTCTCCCCCTTTCTCTCTCTCCCTTTCTTTGTCTCCTGTGTAAAAATACGGCAAGAAGTCAGCCATCTGTCAAACAGGATGAGGGTCCTCACCTAGGACCTAACTATGCTGGCATCCTGATCTCAGACTTCCAGCTTCCAGAATTGTGAGAAATAAATTTTTTTGTTTAAGCCACCCCATCTATAGTATTAATAGTTGGTTATAGCAGCCTGAACTAAGACAGAGCTCTTAGCATATTAATTATAATTAAATTCCCAGTCTGATATTATAGTTCCAAAATCTCTGCCATATTTGAGGTGGGTTCCAGTGCTTCTTTTGTCTCTTCAGACTGTGTTTTGTCTTTTAGCAAGCATTGGAATTTTTTCTTAAAATACAAATATGATGTATTTATAAAAGAAATTTTGGTTACTGAAGTTTTATGCTTAATCTGGATAGGAGGTAGATTGTGCTCCCTGTTTGTTGTAGCTGTAGGTGCTAGAGACTAAATTTCTTCTCATGTCCTTGTTTTTGTCTCCCTTGTTATCTTTGGGTTTCCCCAGTGACCTCTTCTTAAATAACATCTGAGAGAGGCAATTCTTTCCGTTGTATTCCCCTGTTATACAGAAGCTCCACTGGCATGGTAGTAACGTATAGAGGAGAGGAGGCATTCTACAGTTCTCTGGTTAGGTCTCTGTCCTTCAGTTGGCCTTTACACGTGGACTGTGAGCTTCACGAGTGCCTCTTAGCTTCCCCCAGCCCCTCAGGTGAGACAAGAAGGTTGGAGGGCTGTAGTTGTATTTCCCTTTCCCAATGATGAAGGTTAGAAGAGGCTGGAGTTGGGTATTTCCCTTACCCCACATGGGTTAGGCCAATAAAGTAGTTTCCCTTGAGGGTAGGTCTTTGTTAAGGAGAACAGAAGCTCTCAGTGTATTTCAAACTAGTTACCCTCAGCCTACAGGAAGCCTGAGAAAATTTTTCTGTGGTAGTCACAGTGAAAACCTGGTGGGACTCCTGGTGGTAAAACTGATGAAAGCATGGGAGACTCCAAGGCTGTGACCCAGGAGTCTTCATCTCTCAATCTAGCCCATGCTTACTCTTCAGCAGTCAGTCAGTTATCCTTTAAGTGTCCAGCTGCTGGCCTCCGTGGTGGCTCTGCTCCCTGTCAGCTACCATTCTCTGTATTCACTTGTCTCTCCACGCTTCAGGGTGTGGCTTGCCCTCCAGCCTTAATTCTGGGGTGGATCTGAAATGACTTCATGATATTCAGAGTCTAGCTTTGTTCTTGTGAGGATGTCAGTGACTCTTATGATGTCAAACTGAAACCAGATGTCTCCCAGTTGTTTCTGCTTTGCACGTTTCATGACACAGAACTTCAATGCCTTGGCAAAATGATGTATCAGACTTTGAATTTACAGTTTTTCCTGGGTTTTCCTATTAGCATTGTTAGACAACATCATCTAATGTGGTGACTTGTCTATGTATCTTAAAGGCATTATCAGACATAACATATATGGGAAAAGGTCAAAATCTACACTGGGCTTCCAGGGCTTTACTTCTGAGGGTAGGAAGGAACATCAAGACAGAGATAGACCTCATCCGATCTTCCCCAAGAAACGGCATGGTGGCTTTGATGGAAATAAAAGGCAAGTTTTCCAGTTCCGCATATGACACCAATTCAATGTGTTACTCTGGATAAGTGATTTAATTTTATTCTGTCTAAATTTCCTCATATAATAATATAAATAACAGCAAGAGCAAACATACAATGAATACCTACTATTCATTTATCAAGGCACTATTATTAATACTTTCCATATTTTATCATCAAATCCTCAAAGCTATCTATGAGATGGAAAATCTGAGACACCAAAAGGTTACGTACTTTACGCAAGGTTGCACAGCTAGGAAGTGATGCAGACAGGCTCTAGAGCCCTCCTCATTCCCCACAGGGAAAAAGGCCATGCAATGACACAGGTGAAGAGAGTCCTAGGCAGAGGAATAATAAGAAGTAAACTTATTTCTACCTCCAGGTCTTTGCAAAGGTAGAAATAAGTTTAAAATTTTTGAGGTCACAAAGAAGGCTAATATGACTGGAGCAAAATAAATAAGGTGAAAAATGGGAGAAGATGAGATTAGAGAGAGTTTCTTTCATAACCATAGATAATATTTATCAAGTTCTCTAGTATTATATACCATTTTATGTATGTACCATTATGTGTATTTTATATTTGGCTTCTTTTAATCCTCAAACAACACTGAAAGGTAATTCTAATAATTATCATTATTACTGTAATTAATACTATCGCCAGCCAAAATGCATGTGATCTAATTTTTTTTAAAACTTCCCAATAATGTATGGGTGAAAAAGAAATGATGAAAATGACAAATTTTTTAGATCTGACTTACACTGATCTGAATTTCAGGAACAGGTGAATTGGTACTCTGAGGCAAATAGATAGAAGAATAAGTAAAAAGTGACAATCTAAACAATCATTTTAAGAATTTAAAAAGACAACAAAGGCCGGGAGTGGTGGCTCACGCCTGTAATGCTAGCACTCTGGGAGGCCAAGGCAGGAGGATCGTTTGAACTCAGGATTTGGAGACCAGCCTGAGCAAGAGCAAGACCCTGTATCTACTAAAAAAAAAAAAAATAGAAAGAAATTAGCTGGACAACTAAAATACAAATATATATATAAAAACAAATTAGTCAGGCATGGTGGCACATGCTTGTAGTCCCAGCTCCTTGGGAGACTGAGGCAGGAAGATTGCTTGAGCCCAGGAGTTTCAGGTTGCCATGGTACTCTAGCCTGGGAAACAGAGTGAGACTGTGTCTCAAAAAAAAAAAAAAAAGAAAAGAAAAAGAAAGAAAGACAAGAAAGAAAAAGTCCCAAGTACAAGGAAAGAAATAATAAAAAAATTTAATAAAGAATAAAGAATAGAATCAACACAACAAATAGCTAAATCTTGGAAAAGTCTATTAAAACAGTCTTTTAAAACCTCTGGCAAAATTTATTAAGAAAAAATGAAGTACAAATAGAACATTAGTCATAAAAGGCAGTCAAGAATAGAAATGAAATGAATTTTTAAAATGATAAGCTATGGTATTCTCAATATAGGAAAATACTATTTAGAATTAAAAAGCAGAGCAAAATAATGCATTAAATAGATAAATCTGGATAAAAACAAAGTGCAGAAGCACACCTGGATGATGATAACATTTATGTAAATGTTTAAAATCCTCAAAGCAATAGTATAAATATATTTTGGGTACAAAAAAGGTACTAAAGGTATAAAAACATGATGGAAAAGACACAATACCAACTTCACAACTGTGGCTGCTATTGTGAATGGAGACCAGTATTCATTCTGTTTTCAGGGCATGGGGACTCTTGTAGAAAATGGGTGGTGTAAATCTGGACTCCAGATTCATTAGGAATAAAAGTTGAGATACTCATTTTTGGGTAGGATTTTGTTTCCTTTAACTAAGCTAAGTATTAATATAATCTTCCTTTCCTGCCCTCTCAACCCCCAGGTGGGAGTTTTTCTGGAGCCCTCTGCACTGGGGTTGTACACATGCAGGGGTCTCAGTTCCAACTTCTTGCATCAGGCAGTCAAATTCCATCTTCTGTTTTAAAAATCTCGTGTTATTTTAAAATTAGCTTTGTTCAGATATTATAATCCACATACAATAAATGTCCCTGTGTCCCTTGGGAATTCTACCCCTTGTCTCTCCTTGCCCTCCTGCCCTTCCCATCCCTCTTTCCAAGCAAAACTGATCTGATTTCTGTCACTATAAGTTGGGTTCAATTTTTTAGCATTTTATATAAATACAATCATACAGAAAGTACTCTTTTTGTCTGGATTTATGTAATTATTTTGAGATTCATCTATATTATGGTGTATATCAATTTTCAGTCCTTTTTATTATTGAGTTGTATTCCACTGCATAGACATGCTATAGTTTACCTATTAGCCTGTTGATGGGCGTTTGGGTTGTTTTCAGTTTTGGGCTATTAGATATAAATCTACTGTAAACATTCATGTATAAGACTTTGTATGAACACATATTTCCTCTTCTTCACAATAAATAGCTAGTAGTAGAATGGCTAGATTACATGGTACATGTATATTTACCTTTTTGAGAAACTATCAAACAGTTTTCCAAAGTGACTGTACCATTTTACATTCCTACCAGCAGCATATGAAAATTTCGGTTCCTCCATATTCTTGACAACACTTGGTGTCATTAGTCCTTTTAATTTTAGTCATACTAAGAGGTGTTGTGGCAGTATCTCTTAGGGGTTTTCATTTGCATTTGCCTAATAATGTATAATGTTGAGCAGCTTTTCATGTACTTAGTTGCCTTTCAGTTATTTTCTATGGTCAAGAGTCTGTTCGTGGTTTTTGCCTTTTTAAAAATTGGATTGTAGGCTGGGCATGGTGGCTCACACCTGTAATCCTAGCACTCTGGGAGGCTGAGGTGGGAGGATCACTCAAGGTCAGGAGTTTGAAACCAGCCTGAGCAAGAGCAAGACCCTGTCTCTAATGAAAATAGAAAGAATTAATTGGCCAACTAAAAATATATAGAAAAAATTAGCTGGGCATGGTGAGGCATGCCTGTAGTCCCTGCTACTCAGGATGCTGAGGCAGAAGGATTGCTTGAGTCCAGGAGTATGAGGTTGCTGTGAGCTAGTCTGATGCCATGGCACTCTAGCCAGGGCAACAGAGTGAAACTGTCTTAAAAAAAAAAAAATTGGATTGTTTTTGTATTGATAAATTTTGAGTGATTCTTAAAAATATTCTGGATAAAAATCCTTTATCAGATATGAACTTTACAAATATTTTCCACCAGTCTGTAGATAGTCTTTCATTCTCTTTACATTGTCTTTTGAAGAACAGAAGATTTAATTTGGATTAAGTCAAATTTATCAGTTTGTTCTTCCATGGTTTGTGCTTTTGACATATTTAAGAATCTTAGCTTCATTCAAGGTAAAAAAATTTTCTCCTTTGTTTTCTTCCAGACACTGTATAATTTTAGATTTTACATTAGATATAATGTCCATTTTGAGTTAATTTTTATATTTAGTGCAAAGTATGGCCTAAAGCTCATTGTTTGTCATATGGTTATCCATCTGTTCCAGCACTATTTGTTGAAAGGACTATCCTTTCTCCACTGTCTTGTCTTTGAATTTTTGTTCAAAATCAGTTGTCCTTATATGTGTGGGTTTTTTTTCTGAACTCTTCATTCTGTTCTATTGATCTATTAGTCTATTTTTAAAATACCTTATTTTCTTGATTACTGTAGCTTTATAGTAAGTCTTTAAATCAGGTAGTGTTAATCTTCCAAATATGTTTTTCTTTTTTGAAATTGTTTGGACAGTTATCCTAGATCCTTCACATTTACACATGAGTTTAAAAATGTTCCTCAATTTATATTCTCCCTTCCCTGCCAAAACTCCCCACAAGTACTTTTTCATTTGGTAATGTACTGTATAAAAATCTTTATATAATAACTTCGGCTTCTATTTATGATGAGGTCACTTATATCACACAACCCCTGCTGTTATGAACTACCATAAATTAAAAAAAAAACCACTCAGTAACATAACTGTTTGAAGACATTGGAGAACCACAAAGAAAGCCAGGATTTAGGGGACACAGACAAGAGCATAAAACCCTAACAGGCATATAATTGGAGTCCCGATAGGAGGGAAGAGAGAGAATGGGACAGAATTGATACTTGAAGAGAGAATGGCTGAGAACTTTCCAAAATAGAAAAAAATCAAATCACAGATTAAAGAAGCTCTATAACCCAAACCTGGATAAATGGAAAGAAAATTACTCCTAGCCCATCATAATGTAGCTTCTGAAAGACCAAATCAAAGATATAGTTTAACAACAGTGACAGAAAATAGGCACATTACCTTCAAAAGAGGTACATTAAGATAAGAAACCACTTTTTAAATTAGGAATAATAGAAGAAAAAAGAAAGGGAATTTAAAAGCATTGAAAGAAAACAACTGAAAACTTAGAATTTTGTATCCAATGTAATATTTCTTTAAAAATGAAGGGGAAATAAAGAAATTTCAAAACAACAATAGCAGGAAGAGTTCATCACCAGCAGAATGGCACTTACAATATTAAGCGAGTTCTTTAAACAGAAGGAAAGTGATAGCAGATGGAAGCACAGCAATGTAGAAAGGAATCAGGAGAACCAGAAACACAAATATGTGGGTAAATACAGAGGCATACTGCATATTTGAAACAACAATAGGCCGGGCGCGGTGGCTCACGCCTGTAATCCTAGCACTCTGGGAGGCCGAGGCGGGTGGATAGCTCAAGGTCAGGAGTTCGAAACCAGCCTGACCAAGAGCGAGACCCCGTCTCTACTAAAAATAGAAAGAAATTAATTGGCCAACTAAAAGTATATAGAAAAAATTAGCCGGGCATGGTGGCACATGCCTGTAGTCCCAGCTACTTGGGAGGCTGAGGCAGAAGGATTGCTTGACCCCAGGAGCTTGAGGTTGCTGTGAGCTAGGCTGACGCCATGGCACTCACTCTAGCCTGGGCAACAAAGTGAGACTCTGTCTCAAAAAAAAAAAAACAAATAAAACAACAATAATAATATTTTGCACAGGTTAAAATATATGTAGATTTAGAGTACATGTTAATAGTCACACAAAAGAAAAAGGGCAGTAAATGGAGTTTAAGTGTTAAAGAGTCCTTGCATTTTCTGGGAGGTTGTAAAAGTAATAATTTAAAGTAGATGTTAATAAGTCAAGGATACATATTATAATCTACAGTATAACTCTAAATGGATAATGAAAGCATGTAGAAATAATAAGTTAATGAAGAAGGAAAAATTGAATAATAGAAAATTACTTAATCCAAAAGAATGTAAGAAAGAAACAAGAGAATGGAAATTCGATTCTCAAGACAATAGAAAGAGCAAATAATAATACAGTAGGGGTATACCCTTATCTTAGTCTGTTTAGGCTGCTATAATAAAGTAATATAAACTAGGCAGCTTCTAACTAACAGATATTTATTTCTAACAGTTATGGTGGTTGGGAAGTCCAAGATCAAGGTGCTACCAAATTTGAAGCCTGGTGAGGGCCTGCTGCCTAGATGGCCATCTTTTTGATGTAACTCACAAAGCAGGAGGGATGAGGGATGGTCCTGGGGCCTCTTTATAAGGACATTAATCCTATTCATTAAGGTTCTGCCCTGATGACCCAATCACCCTCAAAGGCTCCATCTCCAATACCATCACACTGGGGTTAGGTTTCAATATACAAATTTGGAAGGACACAAACATTCAGAACATAGCATTCTACCCTTGGCTTTCCAAAATTCATATCCTTCTTGCATCCAAAGTACATTCATTCCATGTTAATAGTCCTCAGAATCTTAACTAGTTCCAGCATCAACTCAAAAAAGTAAAGTCCAAAGTCACATTTAAATATCATCTAAATCAGATATAGTTGTGACTCAAGGTACAATTCATTCTAGGGCAAATTGCTCTTCAGATATGAACCTGTGAAACTGGGCATGGTATGTGCTTCCAAAATACAACAGTAGGACAGGAGTTTTCCCTTTCCATTCCAAAGGGAAAATAGGAAAGAAGAAATGAGTAATAGGTGCTGCCCAAGCTCAAAACCCAACAGAGCAAACAATATTAAATCTTAAGGCTCAAGAATAATCTTCTTCATCTACATGTCCCACCTGTTGGACACACTGGGGTGGTAGACCTGGCCCCACAGTTTTGGGCAGCCCCATCCCCGTGGCAGCTCTGTGACTGGTTGTGCCCTGGCTCTAGGGGGCTGGAGTCACATGCTGGTTGCTCTACTCATCTGGGTCAAGGGAGAGGCCTTACTCCTATAGTTCCTCTGAGCATTGTCCTAACAGACGCTGTAGTGTGTCTACACCTGCTGAGGCTTTTACACTCTGGGCCTCTGATGGGAGAGGCAGCCCTGATGATTTCTGAGTTGACTTCAGGGTCATTTTTCCATTGTCTTGAACCATAGGCCTTGGCTTTTGTCTAGCTGGCTGACTAATATCCTTATCAGACAGTTGTTTGGCCATGCCCTTGGCATTCTCTCTGGGCAGGCTTTCTCACTCTTTTCCAAATGGATGGGCTGAGAATTTTCCAAATCTTTAAGTTCTGCTTCCATTTGATTAACAATTCTATCTTTAAATTATTTCTCTCTTCTCAAATTTTACTATAAGCCATCAAAGGAACCAGACTGCTTCTTTAATACTTTGCTTAGATATTGCCTCAGCCAAATATTTAATTTCATCGCTCACAAGTTTACCTGCCACAAAACACTAAGGCATGAACACAATTCATGCAAATTCTTTGCCACTTTATAACAAGGATGGCCATTCTTTCAGTTTGCAATAGCATGTTCCTCTTTTCTCCCTGTGACCACACCAGAATGGCCTTTACTGCCCATATTTCCACCCATATTCTGTTCAGGATCACTTAGGTATTCTCTGAGAAGATTGAGGCTTTCCTTACTGCTCTACTCTTCTGGCTGAGCCTTCACAGGAATCACTTTTAAAGTTCTGTTCAGGGCACTGTAGGCTTTTTTTAGAATGCGCCTGCTGGCAATTTGGATATGCTAAAGAGAAGCCATAAAGTGCTTCCTTTAAGTGAGAAGGTGAAAGGAAATAAGGAAAGAAAAAAAAATGTATGCTGAGGTTTTAAGATGTACAGTAAAAATGAATCTTCTATCTGAAATTGTGAAGGAAAAAAATGCATGCTGGTTTTGCTGTCACACCTCGAAATGTAAAATTTATAGCCACAGGGCATGACAGTGCTTAGTTAAGATGGAAAGTCATTAAATTTGTGAGTGGAAGAACAGAAATGTGTTCCAATGGAAGGCATTTGGGTTTGGTACTATGTCAGGTTTCAGGCATCCACTTGGAACGCATCCCGCACAGAGAAGGGGGGGACTATTATATTTCTGGCCCCATAGGCTTTTTCCCAGTTACTTTAGGCCTCCTTCTAAGAATCTCAGGCTCTCTACTCTAAAATGCATCATAAAGGACCAGAAATGCACTTTATTTGGGCTTTGTCTGCTTTTATGAAAGGGAAGTTTAATTTGGTGTTTTAATTTGCTGGTTCCCCCAAAGGGAAGGTGGATGGAAAAAATAGGAATTGGAGAAAACCAATATTTTGTTTATTTCATTCGATTCTCAAAAGAACTGGTGAGGTGCCTAAGATGATTCCCCCTTTCTAGAAGAAGAATTCAAGGTCCAGGGAGATAACAACATTGGAGTCCAAGTCTGTCCCTGCCCTGCCTTCCCTGACAACCCCACGCTGTGACTGAGGGACAACGCTCCTTTGCTGGAGAATGGGGAATGTTTGCGAGTCAGGAGACAGTGCTCAACAACTTGCAAGGTTTTATGGAACATACATCAAGTCATGGTTCCCTAAAAGGCTTTCAGAAAGTTTGTCTTTATTAATCAAGTTTTTACTTACACATATTTTTAGAAAGCATGAAAGTATCTCACATTATCGACCATTATTTATTGGACACTGACAATCTTCTAGCCTGTGTTCACTTTTTCCTTCTGTGTAACGTGTAATTTGGTGTGCATGTAATTTCAAATTTCAAATTACATTAGCCCATTTGTAGTATGGTGTTTAATACATGGAATGGAAGCCTCAACCACAATTTTTTTCCTTTTAAAATAGATCAGTAACACCTTAACTTTGTTTTTCTTAAATTCAGTTCTTAACAGGAGAGCTTTTTATTATTTCAGATGGAGTGAGGCTACACTACTGGAGGGAAGAAAAGAGTCCCTTAATTTTTAGGAATGCTGTCCTCCGTTAGTTCCAAGGCCATTTTACTCGGAGGGGGGGGCGCGGCGGTCGGGTCAGCGGAGCGCAGTCGCAGCTGCGCCATCCCTGCACTTCCCGGCGCGCGGGAGGGACCCGCGGGGACGCGAGCTGCAGACTCCGGGCAGACGCGGGGAGGCAGACGCTCGGCCGGCAGGCGACCCAGCCTACTCGCCGCCCGCAGGCTCCTCTCCTGACCGCTCCAGGAAAGGCAGATGCTTTCCCTGGGCCAGCCAAGTAAGGTAAAGATTGCTGTTGAGCTTGCTGTTACTGAGGGCGCACAGAACCTAGAGGGACAGAAGCTTGCCCCTGCGGAATTCGGTGGGGTGACCCGGGTCTGCCAGGGGTGTCCTAAAAGAGGGGAGATGGGTTTGCATTTTTCCCAAAAAAGGAAAGGAGTCTTCTCTCTAGCACTTCGTTTGATGTGATTCAACTGGTTGAAATGAAATTTCAACAGGTAGCAGAGAGCGCTCACGTGGGGTAGATTTGGGGCTCCGCGGCGCTTTCCACCCCTCGGGACCGCACCTCTCCCAAAAGCTACACGTCGACGAGCCTAACCTGTGCTTTCCTTTCCGCTTTCCAGCCCCGTGAGTCCTCAGTGACAGTGGGCTGTGGAGTGGCCGGGAACGTTCCTCCCCTAGAGAAACCAGAGAAGGACTAGGAGTGCCCGAAGCGAGTGTCCGGCACCGGTCCGTGCCAACACGGGCTTTGGGACCGTTAAGCCCCGCCGGGCGGCCGTAGAGGACGCGGGGTCGTCGGCTTCCCTGCCTCGCCGAGATGCTCAATGCCTCGTTCCTGGAGCCCGCGCCCGCGAACGCCTCGTGCAGGGGCCAGGCGCTGGGCTGCCCCAACGCGTCGAGCCCGGCGCCGCTGCCTTCGCCGCTGGCTGTGGCGGTGCCGGTAGTCTACTCGGTGATCTGCGCCGTGGGGCTGGCGGGCAACTCCGCGGTGCTGTACGTGTTGCTGCGGGCACCCCGCATGAAGACCGTCACCAACCTGTTCATCCTCAACCTGGCCATCGCCGACGAGCTCTTCACGCTGGTGCTGCCCGTCAACATCGCCGACTTCCTGCTGCGGCGGTGGCCCTTCGGGGAGATCATGTGCAAGCTCATCGTGGCCATCGACCAGTACAACACCTTCTCCAGCCTCTACTTCCTCACCGTCATGAGCGCCGACCGCTACCTGGTGGTGCTGGCCACCGCCGAGTCGCGCCGGGTGGCTGGCCGCACCTACGGCGCCGCGCGCGCGGTGAGCCTGGCCGTGTGGGGGCTCGTCACCTTGGTCGTGCTGCCCTTCGCTGTCTTCGCCCAGCTTGACGACGAGCAGGGCCGGCGCCAGTGCGTGCTGGTCTTCCCGCAGCCCGAGGCCTTCTGGTGGCGGGCGAGCCGCCTCTACACACTCGTGCTGGGCTTCGCCATCCCGGTGTCCACAATCTGCGTCCTTTACACCACCCTGCTGTGCCGGCTGCGCGCCATGCGGCTGGACAGCCACGCCAAGGCCCTGGAGCGCGCCAAGAAGCGGGTCACCTACCTGGTGGTGGCGATCCTGGCCGTGTGCCTCCTCTGCTGGACGCCCTACCACCTGAGCACCGTGGTGGCGCTCACCACCGACCTCCCGCAGACGCCGCTCGTCATCGCTATCTCCTACTTCATCACTAGCCTGAGCTACGCCAACAGCTGCCTCAACCCCTTCCTCTACGCCTTCCTGGACGACAGCTTCCGCAGGAGCCTCCGCCAGCTGATCGCCTGCCGCACGGCCGCCTGACTCCCCCAGCGCCGCGCTCCCGCTCCCGCTCCCGCTCCGCCAGCCCCGGCCCGCGCAGGGGGAGCCGGCGCCCGCGGCCACGGTGCGGACCCGACAGGCGCCCTCCGCCTCCCCAGGAAACTTGCCTGGGCCGCACCCCTGACCTAATACATTGGAGGCGCTGTGGCTGCTCCCCCAACATGACTTTGCCCAGCCCTCCATGTGATGCCAGTACAGGCCGAGCGTGAGGACCACTGCGACTGCGAACGCCCACTGACCACCTTGACGCTCAAGGGCGCGAGTCAACCCTCGAACCTGGCACGGGGCGAGTAGGGTAGAGGAGGAGGCGGCATTGCTGGGAAGCGCCCCGCCTCACGCTTCTCCAGGCTCCGGGGCGTAGATGGAGCCCTGGGCGCCATCGCGGGGGGAGGCCCGGGGATGCCGCGGGCCCCGGGCGTCGGCTTCGCGCTTCAGTCTGCACTTCCCTGCTCTGCTTTCGGGCAGCGACCGTCCGGGTGCCGCGGTCCTCGGCGCGCTCTGGCCGCTAGGGAAGACGGTCAAGGCGCTTGCGTGCCGCGCCCACCCCTCTGAGAAGCGCCGGAGCGCGAGGGAACAGCGGCCCAGGCCGCCAGGGCCTCTGCGACTGGGGAGAACGCAACGACGCGGCGCCCCGCGGGCATGTGCGCGCGCGCGTGAGGTGAGTGCGGCGGAGGCGTGGGCTGCCGTGACGGCGGCTGGAGCCCGGCCGACCGACACTGCCTAGAGAATGACAAGAAGAGCGATACTCCCCCTCTCTGTCCCAGCCCCTTCTCTCCCCGCCTTTCCTCTTTTTCCCCCCTGAAAATGCTCCGAGAAGCGGGCTCTGCCGGACCAGCTCGCCTGGCTCTAGGAGGAGCCGGAGCCGGGGAGAGTCGCCGGCGCGCGGCGTGCCGAGCTGGAGCCTGGCTTTTGCAGTGGAGCGCACCGGCTGCCTGCTTGCACCGCGGGTGCGCTCAGTCCTCGCCGCTTTAGGTGAAGGTGTCCAGTCCTCCAGCACCCCTTTGCCTCTCATACGACTTAGACCAGTTTGTTGTAACTGTCTATGTGAGTACTGTCTTTCTGGACTGAGAACTTTATAAATAATATAGATGTCCTAATCTCGCAAGCAACCGTGAGGATCAGATAAGAAAAAGAAGTACGATCTAGCCCCCTGCTTTCCCCTTCTCCTCTATGCCTCGTCTCTCTCTCAGGGGAGAGCAGGAAGCTGGGATAACTGACCCCTCAGACTTCCCTCCGCGGGACTCCTTTTCGCGGGGAGCTGTGGAGCACGTGGGCTTTGTTCCTTACCGCAGACGGCATCCACAGGTAGCCCCTGTAAACCTGGTTTGATCTCACAAGGGAGACCGAGCAGCGTCTTACCTTTACCTTATCTTTACTTAGGGGAGACAAAAGTGGATTCAGAGAGAGGACTGGCACTTGGGTTCGCAGATCCTCTGCCCTTTACACCTGAGACGTGAGGGCAGAACATTAACCAGACTCTAATTATCGATTGTAGTGTTTTAAAAGGTATTATTCTTTGGAATGAATTCCAAACAGGAGTGAACATTTCTAAAACTGTTTGTTTCCTATGGAGAGGCTCAGTGTTATGTGTGAGAAAGAGTGTGAGTGTTGCAGCAGGTTTTGTTTACCTAGTTTGGCATCTTCAATCAATTTCTCAATTATTTAGTTTTAAAATACTTTTTAGGAAATATCTGGAAGGAAAAAACTCTCCCTTGATGGGTGGGGAGCAAACTAACTCCCTCTCTGATTATGGTGAATGAGAATTGCTTCCTTAGTTCTCAGCATTGTTAGGAATATTGAGATAATTGATAGCTATTAGTTTAGAAGATGTAAATTTGGAAACCTTCTGCCTTGAGTGGCAAATAATAGTAAATTGTTCAAAATAAAGTTTTTCATCTTCAGCGCATTTTGAATGGTGGGCCTCAGACATTTGAGCCGGCCTCTGCAGGAGGTCTTCAGAGGCCTCCTGGAATTCATTTTAGTATCTTTGACATTGCTAGGAAACATTCTATTGATTTTCTTTAAAACACTTAAAACTGTTTTATGAATCCCCTGTAATTTTTCAAAATTAAACTTTTAAATTTAGAGTAACTTCTAAGTTATCTAAGGTTAAGGACAAAAGGTAAAGTAGACATTTGGCCACAAATACGGCCAGATGTGATCATCTGGATTTGAACCTTCATCTGTCTTAATAAACTGAGAACTGGACACAGATGAGGGAGAGCTGAGTGTTCCATCTGGCCACTGCATCATCCTGACTGTAAATTGACCTGGAGCCTGTCTGGGATCTATGGAGAGGACTCCTGTCATCCACAGCAAGACATGGGTTGGCATTTTAGTATGCATGTGGGATCAGTTTCACCCAGGCTTTCTAAATCATTGGATAAACTGTTGTATCACTATTTCTAGGTTGTTGTCCTTCATATGAGCATGCATAAGTCCAGATTGTACGTCTCCAACTTCCTTTGCATGTCTTAGGGTATAGGTAGAATAAATATGCAAATAAGCCAGGCACAAGTAGAATTGATTTACATCATTATATTGCAGTTTTTAATGCTGTGTTGAATTCTTGCAGTCTTTGTGTAAACTATATTGTTTGTTTTTTACCACTTCAAATATTTTAAAATGTCTATTTGCTTTTACTTAATTTAGTACAGTTATGTAATCTATGTGCTTATGTTTGCTCTTGAGAAACGCAGAAACTCTGCTAGTCCATTGCCTGGAGCTCAGTTTAAAATAAAAGCTGAAACATTCTGTGTGATAAGTGAATATTCTATTTCCTGAGACTGTGGTATCCACAATTCATTCACCTAAGCATTTATGCATTATTAGTTTTTAAAAATACTGCCTTCGTTGGAAAATTATATAGTGAATAAACAATGAATAAATGGAAATGTTTGACAGGACAAGATTAAGAATGATGGGCATTTTAAATGGGTCATCCATTTGGCAAAGTAGCTTACTTAGGTTGCAATGAATTACCTGGCACAGGAAAAAAGACTAGCCCTATTCAGTCAAGGTGGTATGAATGAAGCAACAAATTTGAAAAGATGTCAACATCTACACCTGTAAAAGTACTGAATATATTAGCCACATATCCCCATGTAACACTGTTTTTATTCTTTTAACTCCTCAATTCCAATAAAAATACCACTCCTTATGCTACATTTCTACTTGTTCACTTTACAGAGGAATTCCAGGGGTTCTAGTTAAAAGGGAGTTTCTCACATAATTCCTAAAGAAATTGCATCTTGGTTTTATCATTACAAGTTGTTATAATGATTGAAGATTACAGTATATCTTTAAACTCATTTATTTGTAATACAAACATATTTTAAATGTACAAAGTATGTTAAGTAATAAGGTTTCTTGTGATTTTTATACTTCCAGTTGAAAAGAAGAACACGTTTACATGACTTGTCTATTGAATCTTTCAAATGACAATGAAAACAATAATCCATTCAACTTTTTGGATGGACTGTCATTTACAAATTTTCAGCTCTATTTGTGTTTAACTTTTTTTGTTTGAAATAGGTTAGATTTGTTTCTCATTTTTTAGACAAGGGGTCTCATTCTGTTGCCCAGGCTAGTCAAGCAATGCTCTTTTCTCAGCCTCTCCCGAGTAGCTGGGACTACAGGTGTGCCCACCATACCCAGTTCGAAATAGTTTAATTTTTATCAAAGTAATACATCGACATGATTTATAGTTTTAAAACTCTGATTGTACTAGAAGACTTCTTATAATTGGCAGTTCCCTGCCTAGTCCTAACAGCCCCGAGTCCCTCTCAGAGCTACTTTAACTGTTTACTCTGGAATTTACTTCCTTATTGCTAAATTATAGGTTTATACTTCAATATTTTAATTAGTCAATTTTAGACATTATAATTGTAAAGATTTGGGGGAGGGGCTGTTGGCACTTTTGAAAGCTAGTAGTGTTCCAGGGATCTCTCCACACATCCTGTTAGACTCTTACTTTGTCCCTCTATTTTTGTTCCAGCACTTGCTTCTTGTCTTCTGCAGCACCTGGGATTTGTCCAGTGCATCTCTGGGACCAATTTCTCCAGAGTGTGAAGTTCCAATCTCCTGCAGGGGTGGGGAGCAGGGTTGCCTGACGGCATGGGTCAGACTCAGGAGTCTCACCATTCTTCATACACACTTTCCTTCAGCCTCCCTGTCTGTGGCCCTGCGCCCCTAGCTCCCATGAGCATGAGGATCCTCTGGGGTGCTCTGGAGCCGTCCGAGGGGATGGGGTGGTGTGTCCCTCCGTAGACATGTCTCCATTCTGCTGCTTACTGCCTCTCCCTCTGCCTGCCCACCTCTCAGGATCTGCTCATACCTCTCACCGCTGCTGTCGCATAACTACTCTCTGTCCATTTAAAACATTTCTGTCCTGCTATTATAGTAGAGTTTTAAGAGAAAATAACAAATAAGCAGTGTGTAACTGTCGCCATTTTAAAGTGGAGCGTGTGTGTGTGTCTAAAACAGGTTTGATGAAATGTTAGTGAACCTTCTTGGCCTAGAGGAACTCAGGCAGAAATCCGTTACTTGAGAAGAATCTTAGTGTATAAAAGTAGATACGTCATGCAGATGTCATGAAATGCCTGGGAATGAATGAGTTTAAGCAATCTAAAATACTAAGTTTCTCTGACAACCAGCACTCTGATATGAATATTTGGAGACACCTACGTGTATCTGTGAGGAAGTCGCTTGCGGCAGAACCGCCCCTCGGGACAGTCCAGCACCCGAGGCCGGCGCAGCAGACAGGGCAGCAATCTCGCCCACCTGCGCCCGGCCGCCTTTGAGATCCATCAAGTCAGCTTCTCTGGGTGGTGTCCAAGCATCAGCCTTTCTAAAGCTCCCAGGGCAGACCCCAGAAGGAGACATGCGGAGTGCAGACACTCAGACGACACAGCTCTGTGGACAGGGGCATACCTACCTGTCATCTCATGCTGCCTACGTGGCATTAATGTGGTAACAGTGTAGACACCTGACTTGATTTTATTTTCTCCCCTGTCAACAATTATCAATGATTCTGCGCCTGCTTTTAACTGATCTCTTTCAGAAGCTTGCACTTTTTCTTGCCTGATCATTAAGTTATAATTTATAATAAGTGAATATCATGTGGGTAACAAATAGTATCTAAAATATCAAAATATTGATTATTTAGACTTTCCAGGGCACAGGCTTCAGGCTTCTCTTGATGGTAGAGTTTTACTTTCAAAAAAATTATGTAAGAATTATTTCTTTGGTCTGTTGGCATGCTTTAAAACTCTGGGTTTTTTTTTTCCTGCCATTAATATATTGAAATAGAAAGAATCCTCAGAAATAAACATTCTCTTTGTGAGTAACAGTTTATACTCAGTGAGTAACAAAGGAAACTGGTCAAATTAATTCTATTTGTTATTCTCAGTAGGGGGAGCCACGGGGATAAAACAACCCTACAGGAGCTGCTATAGTGCAGCTCTACTTAAGGCTTAGTAAAAAGTGGACTTGCCTGCCCCCTGCAGGATGACTCATGCAGAGAACTCTGGCTTTGCAGTTGGAGCCATGCTAGCTTTTGTTTAAAACAAAAAATTAGCATACAGTCATTGGAAAACTTAAAAAAAAAATATATTGACTTTCTTTTCAGTTGTTGGGTTCCTATCTTTCTATAGGTTTCTTAATGATTATTTTTTTAATGGCATGGTATTCCACAGAGAGTGAAAATGTAATAATAGCCTTTGCCATTTCTCTGTTGCTGTTCCTCTATTGTTCCCATTTTAAATATTTTTTTTTCTCATTACTATAATGAGATCTTCATGCATCTGTTTTATCTTGGTTTTTAAGTCATTTCCTTAGGGTATGCCTAGACATGGAATTACTCCTTCACCTTCTCGAAGCTGAGCGCCCCCTCACCCCAGCCATAAGGAAGGGGTGTGTCTCCGGCCAAACATCAACTGCATCACATGGCTCTTGGTTCCTTTTCTTTTCGCCTTCTCAAGGGTTTGTTTCTTTTGGGTCCTCCTTCTTTTCTAAATTATCCATATCTGCCTTCTGCATAATGTTTATTGGTACTTGTGGGAGATCAAAATACATCACCCCAAAATATGTCACTTGGGTGTAAAGATTATTTTGAGCTGAAGGCAATTGAGAAAGAGCAGATACCAGTAAAAAACCTTTCTGTTCCCCCATTTGCCTAAAAGCAGGTTTAGATTTCTTAATCTCCAGAGACAACACTAGACTCTTATCAGCCCAGAAATAGCACCAGAGGAATCTACATAACAAATCTTGCTAAAACAACCCTTTTCTTCCATTAATTTCTCCCCATAGATTTACTTCCTCACAGTATGTTGCCCCTAAAAGCCTAACCCTGTTTTCTTTTGTCTTGTCACTTCTCTGTAAGTTTATTGTTCTTTGTTGAAATAGCATGTGAGCCCAAGTTCTAATCATCATCAGTTACTCATCGCTGAGTTTCTACCACATGTATGCATGCTGCATGTATTAATAAATTCTGTTAGTTTTTCTCTTGCTAATTCATCTTTTTCAGTTTAATTTCCAGGGCCCCAGGTGGAGAACCCAGGAAGGTAAAGGAAAGGTGTCCACTTCTCCCCACAAACATTCAGACATTCCAATAACTTCTACTTCAACAATTAATTAAAAAGAGCTTCCTTAAACTCTGGTATGCAGATGAATGCCAGCTGACAAATGCAGAAGGAATGACAGAATTAGAAAAATCACCATTTTGCAGTTAGAATAACAATCACTACATGATGATTTAAGCAAGGCTTATCAATGGAGGCAAAACTATTGGGTGGAAGCCTTATTGGAAACAAAGTTATTTGTATTGTGCCAACATAGCACTTCAAAGATTGCTCGCCAATTGCAAGGATAAAAGATATTCTGTTATAAAGGAGAAGTCTGGTTGGATTGCCAAATAATCCAATTTAATGACAAGACAACCTGGCATTATGTGCCATTTGGTACCATGCACTCTAACATAGATGGCAGCGCATATGGCACATTCTTGCCCAAGATGTTTAACTGTAACTTAATCAAACATTTGACTAACTTCTGGTTAGCAGAGAAAAACTGGGATATAGAAATAAGAAAAAGAATGTGAGGAAACAGTAACACAAATCTAGAATGTGGACAATTCCATAAGACAACTGTCTTGCTGAACTCTCCAAAAAGGACAATGTAACAGACATATACCCCAAAGAGATGGAGGAAATGTTAAAAGAGACTAAAGAAAATTAATAATCCAAGGCAAGGCATGTACCTCGACTGGGTCCTGATTTGAAATTCCAGCTCTAAAAGAGCTTTAAGAGACAACTGGGGAAATTTGAAAGAGCAAGATAAACCCAAATCAAGCAGCAGGAAGGAAAGAATGAAAATCAGAGCAGAAATAAATGAATTAGAGAATAGAAAAAACAATAGAAATAATTGACGAAACAAAAGGTTGGTTACTTGAAAAAATCAACAAAATAGACAAACTTTAGTTAGACTGACAAAAGGGGTTGCTGGGAAAGAAGACTCAAGTTGTTAAAATTAAGAATGAAAAAGGAGCTATTACTGCTGACCCAACAGAAATAAAAAGAATTATAAGTGAATGGTAAGAGTAATTATATGCAAAAGTATCAGATAACCTAGATGCATTGGATACATTTCAGAAAGACATAAATTGTCAAAACTGACTCAAGAATAAATAAAAAGTCTGAATAGGCCTATAACAAGAAAAAAGACTAAAATAGAAATTTAAAAAAAAATCTTGAAAAGACAATCCCAGAACCAGATGGCTTCACTGGGGAATTCTATTCAACATTAAAAAATATATATTAATTCTTTGTAAATTCATCAAATATTGAATGAATGAATGCATGAATGAATGAATATTGAATATTCATTCAATACCCTTCCATGATATTAATAAAAACACTCAATACACTAGAAAAAGAAGGCAATACTTACAACATGATAAAGGACATCTCTGAAATACCCACAACTAATACAGTTGATGGTAAAAGACTGAAAAATTTCCCCTAAGATCAGGAGCAAGACGAGGATGTCTGGTCTTTCCATTTCTATTCAGCATTGTTCTGGAGGTTATAGGGAAGTGAGGCAAGCAAAAGAAATAAAAGGAAAGAAAAATTACCTCTATTTTCAGAATACATGATCTGATAGACTGAAAATTCTAAAGAATCCACAAAAAAGCTCTTCAAGCTAATAAACAAGTTCAGCAAAGTTGCAGGATGCAAGATTAACATCCAAAAAATCAGTTTATTTCTAGACATGAGCAATGAACAATTTGTAAGTGAGGTTGAGAAAACAATGCCACGTACAATAGCATCAGTAAGGATAAACTACTTATGAATAAATTAAACAAAAGGAGTGCAAGACTTCCTTGCACTCTAAAGCACTACATCCTGTAGAATGTAGAATATTTCTACATTCTACATATGTAGAAATATGTATTTCTACATATATTTGAATATGTAGAAATATAGTCAAATATATTTCTACAAAATATAATTGAAAGAAAGTACAGAGTACCTAAATAAATGGAAAGACATCCATGTTCATGGATTGGAAGACTTAATATTGTTAACATGGTAATTCTCTCCAAATTGACCTAGAGATTAATTACAATCCTTATCAAAGTGCCAACTTTCAATTTTGCATAAACTGACAAGCTGATCCTAAAATTTATATGGAAATGTAAGCTATCCAGAATATTCAAAACAATCTTGAAAAAAACCACAGTGAAAGGATTTACACTTCCTGATTTTAAAACTCACTACAAGCCTACAGTAATCAAGACTTTGTGGTATTGACATAAGGATAGACATTTAGATCAACTGAATGGGATGGAAAGTCCAGAGACAAACATATACATTTATGATCAATTGATTTTCAACAGAAGTATCAAGAGATTTCAATGGGGAAAGAACAGTCTTTTCTACAAATGGTGCTGGGACAACTGGATATCCACAGGCAAAGAATAAATTTGGACCACTACCTCACATCATATACAAACAATTAACATGAAATGAATCAAAGACCTAAATATAAGAGCTGAAACTATAAAATCCTTAAAAGAGTTAGCAGCCAAGGAAAAAAACAGGTGAATTGTATTCTTCAATGTTAAAACTTTCATGCTTCCAAGGACATTATGAAGAAAAGGAAATGACAATCCACAGAATGAGAAGAAATATTTGAAAATCATATCTGATAAGGGTCTAATACTCAGAATATAGAAAGAACCCTGACAACTCAACAATAAAAAAAAGACAAAAACTTAGTTGAAAAAATAAGGAAAGAATTTGATAGAGATTTCTTCAAAAAAGATTTTTAAAGGGTTAAAAAGCACATGAAAAGATATTCAAAATAATTAGTCATGAAGGAAATGTAAATCAAAACCATAATGAAATAATACGTCACACCCACTATGGTGGCTATAACCAAAAAAGACAATAGTAAGTGTTGACAAGGTTAAGGAGAACTTTGAACGCTTACACATTGCTAGTGTGGATGTAAAATTTTTACTTTGAAACCAGTTTGGCAGTTACTGAAAAGGTTAAACATAGAGTTACCATATGATCCAGCAAATACGCTCTTAGCTATATGCCCAGAAAATTTAAAACATATTTTTACATAAAAACTTGTATATAAATGTTCATAGCAGCACTCTTAATAATAAATGAAAAGTGGCAACAACCCAAATGATCATCAACTGAAAATAGATAAGCAAATGTGGTATATCCATATAATGAAATATTATTCAGCCATAAGAGGAAATGAAGTACTGATACATGCTACAACATCAATGAGTCTTGAAAATATTATGCTAAGTAGAAGAAGCCAGACACAAAAACTGTATGGTGTATGATTCCATTTATATGAAATGTTCAGAAGAGGCAAAGCTACAGAGACAGAAAATATATTAGTGGATGGCAGGGACTGAGGGTGGAGAGCAACTGCTAATTTCTATTTGAAATAATGAAAATGTTTTGGAATTAGATAGTGGTGATGGTTGCACAACCTTTGAATATGCTAGAAATTATTGAATTGTACTGTGTAAAGGGGCAAATTTTAGGGTGGGTGAATTTTTTTATCTCAAGAAAAATGAATAAAAAGTTAATGCAATAAAATTAATAAATAAATTATTGAAAATATCTGATGTCATGTTGTATGCAAGACGACTGGTATGCTGAAGATGTTTTTTTGTTTCTTTTTTTTCCCAGACAGAGTCTCACTCTGTTGCCCAGGCTAGAATGCCATGGCGTCAGCCTAGCTCACAGCAACCTCAAACTCCTGGGCTCAAGCGATCCTCCTGCCTCAGCCTCCCGAGTAGCTGGGACTACAGGCATGCACCACCATGCACGGCCCATTTTTTCTATATATTTTTAGTTGGCCAATTAATTTCTTTCTATTTTTAGTAGAGACTGGGTCTCCGCTCTTGCTCAGGCTGGTTTCGAACTCCTGACCTTGAGCGATCCACTGGCCTCAGCCTCCCAGAGTGCTAGGATTACAGGTGTGAGCCACCACAACCGGCCTTGAAGATGCTTTTGTTTTGCTTTGTTTTAGCTTTGGAGCCCTTCCTTCAAACAACCTTCATAGTGCACCCCCACTTTAATAAAGCAGCAGAGCAATGACCGAAGAGGGCATTGGGCTGAGAGCCTCCCTTTCGGCCTTCTCCTCTTCTTTCAACAAGGAGCTCTGGAGCTCTGGGAGCTAAGTCTGAAATACAAGGGCATGTGTGTGAGCCAAGGAGTCCAAGAGCCTTGAGATTGAATCTTAGATCTGCAACTTTCATAAATTGAATTTTGGCAGGTTACTGTAGCTCTGGAAACTCCCATTTTCTCACCATGCTGTTGTGAGGGTTAAATGAGATAATGGATGTGAAGAGCCTGACATGATAGTAAGTGCTCTCCCACACACCCTGACTATAATTTCACCAGGTATTTACAGAAATGTTTTCACTATTTTCTTAATATATCAGAAAGAAGACAACAGAACTGACTTCCTTCCTCAAGACAGATGGAGCAAGTGAAGAGGTCAAGGTGCTAAACCACTTCATGGTTCTTCACAACTGTTTGTTCTGTTAGTCTATGGGGAAAATTCTTCTCATCCCATTATCTGCAGAGAAAAATAGTAGTTCAGTAAGTGACCAAGTTCAAGAATATCTCCAGGTCCATGAACATACAGAGAGGTATGCTCTACTTTTTCTGTGCTCCATCTCTTGCAAACCTCAGCCTTTCTCCTGGGAGCTAGAAAAAGTTAAGAAAGTGAAAGTGGCTCCCCAGCTAGTGAATTACCTGGTTCTTTCCTGAGAAGCCAAGACCACCTCCCTCTATGGCTCAGTTTTGGTTTCTTTCAATAAGTCACTTTGAAGATATTTATCTTTGATTGGAGAGGTAAAAGGAGCCAGGATTGCTTCTGAGGTTGGCTGGGCCCAGTCAGTCTGATGAACACATTGGGCTTCCTAGATTAAGCTTCAGAAGGTCAAGACTGAGTGAGACTTACTACAAAATCCAAGGAACTACTTACCCTTCTTTTATTCTAGGTCCTGAAGCCTGCTTTTAACTTGAGCACATAAATTTCTCATTGTGGTGGGGAATAACATAGTAGGGATGCCATGGGCTTGGAGCTAGAGCTTCACAGTATTATGTCACATATACATGGAGCAACAGTGCCCACCTCATAGTGCTACCATGAGGGTTAAATGAGCCGAGCTTGTGAAGATCTTGGTACCAAACACAGTGCATTGCCCAGATCTTTTTTGACAGTGGAAATGGTGATTTCTTTATCAGAAATCAGACATTGTATTTGTTCTCCTGTTGATTAGCTGTATTCCTCCGAGGGCAGAGACTTTGCCTGTGTTATTTATCTCTGTATCTCCAGCACCTAAAAAGAGCTTTGCACAAAGTACATGCTAAGTTCATATGAATGAATGAAATGCATGAAATAAATATCAGTTGAATGACTGATTCACATCTATCTAGTGGTGGTACACTCACCCCTTCCTAAAGCTGCAGTCAGGTGCCCTTTGGCTCCCTTACACTTCTTGTGAGCTACTGTTACTGAAAGCTCAGCCGCCAGGTGAACAAGGACAAGTAGTTGAAGAGAAGGAAAGAGACTATTTATTACTTTGCAGGCAAAGGAGGAAAAATGCCGACTATCATCCCAAAATCCAATTTTTCCTCCCCCATAAGGGAAAATACAAAGCTTTTAATGGAGAGGGTTCTCAGGTTCAGGGTGTTGTTGTCAACTCTGTTGATGGTTCTGATTTTTTTTATCTCCAGAATCTGTTGGGACCCCCCAGCGGTCGGAGCCAGGCAGGAGCTGCCCAGGATCTCCCCACTGCCTCCCCATCCTCCTCCCTGTCTCTATCAATGCAGACAACAAAGAAAACAGGCCCCTGGCCTGCCCACCTGCTGGCAACAGTCAGGGAAGCCGATTTTACTGAGAGACAGAAAACACAGTGTTTTCCCCTCTTTTTCAGGCCATCCTCTCTGTTACAGTACTGGATGGTAAAGGTGCAATGCTGAGCATCAATTCAGAAAAAACTTGGGCTGAATCCTGGATTTGCTACTTAATAACACAGCAAATAATTTTAAACGTGGACTGTGCCAAGTGCTAAACTCTTTACACATACTGTCACATTTCTTCTCAATATCTACATTATGGGCCTTGTACTATAATCATCTCAATTGTACAGATCAGAAAGCAAAGACTAGGAGAGGGTAAGACTCTCATCCAAAGGTAAATACTTTGTAGCAGAGCCAAGATACAAACCCAGATTTAATTTCAGCTTCCTGTCCCTTGACCATTTGCACTATTTCATAAGCTCTGAGTTTTAGTTGTTCTTTTTACTTTCTACTCGTCCTATTTCAGGTCCTATGGTTTGTATATTTCCATTCATGGGGACGGGTATTAGATTCAGGCCCTATATCCTGAGACACAGAGCAAATTCTTCCTCCACACTTCAGGAAGTGTGGTCCTCTGCACTACTGCACATAGAAAGGAGGAGACTGACAGGCTATGGCAGGATTAGAGTTAGATTAAGCTCAGTTTATCATGTTAGGCCTTCTGGCAACTATACTCCTTTCTTCATCTGGGCACTTACTGTTTCCCTGCTGCAGCGGAAACTCCACAGGGTCAGGGGTCATGGCTTTCTTGGTCACACTGTGTCCCCAGTGCTGACTCAGCACCTGGCTTGCTGTAGGTGTGCAACGTGTGTGTGTGTGTGTGTGTGTGTGTGTGAGAGAGAGAGAGAGAGAGAGAGAGGTGGTGAGACAGAGAGACACTGAGAGAGGATAAATAAAACTTTACCAGCTGAATTAGAGAAAAGCAGGCAAATGACTTCCCATTTATTCAAAATCTGATATACCAAGCACTGTGCTAAAAACACATCAAGATGTCATAAAACCCATGCACTTAACTTCATGCACTGTACCCATCATTGGGAAATCCTTAGGTATTTCATTGCAGTCTATTAATAGTCTTGACAACTGTAACAAGCAACCGAATTCCCACCTGTCAGATTAGAAGCAGTATATTTGAGCTGTTACAAATGCCATTTGTGGATGTGAGACAGTAGCAAGCAGTGGCATCCTTATGTAAAGATATAAACCATATATAATAAGAAAAAATTTTAATATGAATATTCAAGCCTCTGCTTTTCAAGGGTGTGTGTGTTTCCTGGGCTTTTGTTGTGTAGAAGAGGGATTGCAAGTGAAGAAGAAAGAAGAGCAGATGAGGACAAAGGAAATGGAGATACACACTAACAAGGCTACATTTGAAAAGAGCATGTGGTGTTCTGAGAACGGGTGAGGAAGGGTGAGGAAGACAAGACTTAAACAAGTTTTCCTGGAGTTGTGAATGTATTTCTCATTTACCATTTTGAAAACCTTTTTATTTTGATATAATTATAGATTCACAGGAAGTTGCAAAGATTGTACTGAAAGGTCTCCCTGTACCCTTTTCTTTACATTATTATTATTTTTTTTTTTTAGAAATTGGATCTTGAGAACAGTGGCTATTCACAGACACCATCACCCACTGCAGCCTCTAACTCCTGGCCTCAAGCGATCTTCCTTTCTATTTTTGTTTGTTCATTTTCATTTGTGTTTGAGAGGCTACTCTAAAGGATTAAATTGTTTGGCTATTAGACAGGTGCTTTCTCTGACTGGGAGACCCAGTTGTGATTGGCCCTGTAAAGGTTCAGCTTCTTTATGAGCTATGTTAAAGAAAAAAAAAAGACATATTAATTTAAAAAGCCCATCAGTTGAAATATATTCCATGTGCACAAAGCCCTAAAAAAACCTAAATAGATTCTGAGAAAAATCTACATACTGCCATACAATGATTGATGTCAATAATTATGATCACAAATCACACAAAGGTTTATGACCTCTGTTTAAGGAAGCAAGTCTGCACCCCAAACTGGAAACAACCCAAATGTCCATCAATAGGCAATCAGTTAAATAAATTATAATACATTTATTCAATGGAAGACTAAGTAGATATTAAAAACAATGAAGTATATGCATATAGATAGTCATGGAAAATGTCCAAGGTATGGTATTCAGTTTTTAAAAAATACTATTAAAAAAACCCCAACGTCTTTAATATAACCTCATCTTTGTGTGTGGGTGTTTACAAGTGAGTCACCATGTAGCTCCACTTTTCTAGTCCAGAGGTCACTTTTTGTCATTTTACTTGATCTCAAAGTAGCACATGATATAGTTAATGACTCTTATTTCTTCAGATGCATTCTATTTTTGCCTCTGCAACATCATATTCCCTGGGTTTTCTTCCTTGTATTCCTAATCCATCTCTTCTCCTTACCCTCTCTGACTGTACCCTGTGAATGGAATGCCCTATGGCTGGGTGTTGGATGCTATTTATAACTTCTGTGGTTTTATTTTCTCCCTAGGTGATTTCATAGGGTCTCCTGACTTTAAATACCCTCCCAATGCTCTGAAATTTGTATCTCCAGCCTTGACCTTTTCTCCTTAGTTTCAGACTCATACTCACATTTCTGATAGGTCTCCCAAACTTCAAATGTCCAAATAGTATTCTGAGCTGTGTTAAGTAATAAGTGACTGAAAACGAGAGTGACACTCAACTGAGGTTTATTAAGCCAAAGTCTGAGGATGTGTTCAAGAAAAGCACTGACCACAAAATATCTGTGGACTGGGCTCTCAGCAGAGGGATTTGAGAATTCTGTATTTAAAGGAAAGGGTATACAGGGAAAAACAACAACAAACAAACAAAAAAACAGGGAAGGGGGGTGAGCAGTGAGGCAAATGATTGCATTCAGGTGAAGCTCTATTTACTGCTCAGTAAATCTACATTTTACATAAGATAAGATGGACATTCAAGAAAAAGGGAGTAGAGGAAACAGTCAATTTTGCAGTCTTCTAAGAGTGGGTGGAAGAGGGATTGATCTTCTCTCTTCTGTGATCTATCTCTGTTGATAAGCTTGTAATTGACATTCAGGAGTTTAGGCTACAGTCCTAGGGTTGTAACTGACATGTGATTGTTTTATAGGGGGCTATATATCTTGAAAGGTTTTTAGGGCTGAAGGAAATCAGAAATATCTTACCCCAAAATACATTCCTTTGACACATTTTGAAATAGCAGAAATAATGCTACCAAGCTGCCTTTGGGGGATGGGAGTGGGAGGTACAGGGGGTGAAATTTGCATCTGTAGAGAATCTCCATTAAATGCAGCCAGATCTTGCTTATACAATCCAGCAAAGATTAACTGAGAGTCTGACACCTTTAAGGGTCTGAACAGAAACATCTACTATCTATTCTTCTTAAGGGTTGTGAGGCTTATCTATATGACAAGACCATCTTTGCTAGTCAGGCTTCCTTTCTCCCATAACCTATCCACCAAAAACCTGCTTAGTCATCCTCCAAGTCCCTCCACTTTTTACAAAAAGCCTCTGTACCTCTGAAGAGTTGAGCTTGGGGGAAGGTGGCAGTACTTGCATGCCTCAGTTCCCAAGCCCAGTTCTCCCCTTGGCATAATGAGTTTTGGGGTCCTGAGATTTTTATTTTTTCTTTACACCTGTTGCCCTCCACAATCTCTCTCCTCTCTCCCCACTCTCAAGCATCCCTGTATGGACTGGCTTTTGCCTCCTTTATTGTCTTTTGTCTTAACCAATTTTCCCCTCATTCACTCTGCTTCAGTAGGATACTCTCTTCTTTCATGGTCCTTAGACACACGGAGTTTATCCTTGACCCAGGACCTTTGCATTTGCAGCTTCCTGTTCCTGGAATATTCTTCCTTCTGATTTTCACATGTCATCCAAATATCAATGTCACCTTTTCAGAGAGCCCTTCCCTGATTCCCGTATGTAAAGTTGCCTTCATCCCCCAATAGCTCTCTTTACCCTGTTTTATTCATAACACATTGTATTATCTGTCTCTCCACTGGAATAGAACCTCCATTAGAGTAGGAAGCCTATCTTGTTAATACCTATAACCGGAGTACTTTTCAACAGTTCTTGGCACATAGTAAATGCTCAATTGATACTTATGTTTGCATAGAAATGAAGTTTGGAAGAATATATGCCAAATGGCTAACAGTGGTTACCTCTGAGTGGGGAGTAATGTGGAGGGTAAGTTATGAATTCATGTTCACTTTCTACCAAGATATGTTTCAGTTAGTCTTAAATTATTTGAAATGAAATGTATAACTTTAATAATTAGAAAAATTAATAAACATATTTTAATTACAAAAATGGCAATTAAAAGATAAAATTTTGATGCTTAAAATAAGCTATATTTATCTGGAAGATGCATATGTGTGTAATACTCTCTTTCTTAAGGATGTTAGGTAAATAATATGTTACTATATGTTGTAAACTATGATTTTGCAAAAGCATTGCATGAAGCAACAGAAATGTTTCACCCAGTTCTCTTTCTTCTGAACTTGATCATTGTTATCTCTCTGGCAGATCATTTAAATTGATTCTTCTTCAAAAGGTAAAAAGATCAAATTAGTAGCTTGATAAATAACTTGAACTTGTTTTTCTTTAAATTATTATATTTTACACATTTATTAGATATGTTCATCTTGAACAGATTTATTTGTTCTTTTTATAGACATACCAAACTCGTAATATTGGCTGTTGTCCCCAAGTCCGAATGTTAAGTCAACATGTGTTTGAGAGACCTTCAACTTATCAAGTATTGCAGGTTTCTGATTGTTTTGGAACCTCTTCTGATACCTGTGGACTTAGTTCAAGGCCAGTTAATACCCCACTTTTTTTTCTAATAAGATGAATAAATGGCTAATTGTTTGCTTTGGTCACCCAAGTTCAAGTTAATGGATCAGGGTTATATGTCTATAAAAAGTCTAGCTTGAGTCTTTGTTCAGTGACATCTTTATTCTTCTAATCAGAGATTCTCCTCCTCAGAAGTTTTACACTAGATTTGCAAAATGATGACCATGTCTTTGATCTGGGGGATTGTTGCAGCAGTGTGCTGTTGTTTATGGCTGATTCTTGGAATAAGGAGAAGGTAAGGAAAGTTTTATCTTTAAATTGCCTTTTAGTGCATTCATTTAATGTTCTTTTACCTTAATTATGATACAATAAATTTGGTTTTCTATACTTATACACATTGGCATTTTCTTCCTCAATTTTTTAATTAAAAATTTCATTTAAATTTTAAAAATGGTATCTTTTCAACTGTGTCTAACAAAATATATAATGTCAGCTTCTCTTTTTAGTATTGGCATATACTAATGGTAATGTATAAATGTATATACTTGTTAAACTTAACTGACAGAAATGGTATACGATCTCTGTGTGTGTTCATGTGCACATGTAAAAAGGACTCCCAAATTAGTGATGATACAAGTAGCAAGTAGAAATCTGTAATGGAAAGGGTTTCTTTCTATGACATAAATTAAATAGGTGCTCTGACTAAATATTCTCTTTTCAGATCATTCTTGTGCATAGACTCAGCCTAAGCCTGGACAACAGCATGAAGCCTGAGTTGAACATTCCATTATTCTTTTCTTATTAATGTTCATCAACCCTGGTGAATTGGGAAACTTTGCTAAGTGTGTGGGACATCAATTTGATTTATTTACAGTTGGTTCAAGAATACAAGAAAAACAAATAGAGTCAGATCCAGAGCCATAGTTTATTTAACTTCTGATTGGCTCAAAGAGTATTTGGATGGGAGCGCATATAGATACTCTCTGCTATGTCAACCTCAAAGAAAGAGAACAGCCCCCAACATATCCTCGGCTATGTGGATTGCTGTGTGTTGTTTACCTTTTGCAAGTTTCTTTGTCCGTTAAGGTATTTTAATGTAGGCCTGATAGTTTGCAGTTTTAATTAAACTATTTATCTGCAAACTAAGGAAATAAAAATAATTACTTTATACTATGTTATTCTATCAAGAGGGACAGTAGTTGATGCTATAAAATACATTTATATTTCCTAATAAAAACATTTTAAAACAGCATGAAAGAACATTGAATTACAGTTGATGATCCTGTCAATGTTACTCAACTTCATTTTATAATAAGATAATTTCTCAAATGAGATTCTCCTTCTCTTCAACTATTATTACAGAATAATAATATCTTTAAACTTTTAAGATTTTGAAAATTTCAATTCTGCAATCCTCACTACTACTCGGTGTTCTATATCTTTAAAGAAAACAATCAAATGAAACATTTTGAGATACTTGGGCAAATGATGCTTAGAAAAAATTATATACACTAGAATGTAATTTCATTGATACATTGAGTGTAGGAATCTTGTTGGCCTTATAGATCCTTGTACTCCCATCTTTAGAAAAGTGACTAGGACATAGTTCATAAGTGTTTGTTGAATGTATACATGGATGGATGAATGGATGGATTTAGTAATTGTTTTCGCCAATGTATCGTTACTAGGTTAACATAATCTATTATTGTAGTAGAAGAGTAGGGCCCCATAATGAAAGAAGTATCTATAAATGATAGAGTTTTTAAGTTTTAAGTCAGTGGTAAAAATTTATAAACCTAATGTAAATAAAAAATCAACTGTGCAATTATCCATAGCTATCGTATCATTGTGTCTTATAGGCAAAAGGGTGAACCACCTCTAGAGAATGGGTTGATTCCATACCTGGGCTGTGCTCTGCAATTTGGTGCCAATCCTCTTGAGTTCCTCAGAGCAAATCAAAGGAAACACGGTCCTGTTTTTACCTGCAAACTAATGGGAAAATATGTCCACTTCATCACAAATCCCTTGTCATACCATAAGGTGTTGTGTCATGGAAAATATTTTGATTGGAAAAAATTTCACTTCGCTACTTCTGCAAAGGTAACCAGTTTTGTATTTATATAGCATTCTGTTTTTTTCCTACCTTTTTATATGCCAGTCTATTTAGTAATTTTGATGTACTTAGATTTGGAGATACAAGTGTTCAAGCAAATTATCCTTATGTGTAGATTCTTAGAAACATAAATGAATCAAATTAGACATGGCTTCTTTGTATTAATCATTAAAAATCAAAATAATAATAGATTTGTCATTTGTTAACCAGCTAATGAGGGTAAAATAAAGGTGAAATCCTTTACTGAGCCAGATGAAACTGAGGAAGATAGGTACCAATTCATCACATCCACAGAGTCTACACAGCACCCAGAGTGCATGTGGTGGAAAACTTAACATATGATTGTTTTTTACCACACTCATGCCACACACATGCTCCAATTCATTAAGGAATTGGCCAGATATTTTACCATCCCTTAGATGTAGCCTAAGAAGCTCTATGATAAAGAAAAAAAATTAATCAATACTTACTGAGTTTCTGCAAAGAAATGTTAGACATGGTCTTTGCCACTAAGCTAAAAGTTTGCTTAAAACACATCTATGAAGAATGCAAAAGAGAAAACTAATGATCTAAAAACATTATCAATGAGCTAATGTGCAAATAGTGTGCAAATAAGTTCAATAGCATAAGAAATAAGAAATAGATGAAGTGGTCCAGGGAGTTTCACTGGAAAAGTGGAATTTAAACTTGGCCTTAAAGAGAGGTATGATTTGGCCATTTATTTGTAAAGTACTAGGAAATTTGATGTGGGAAGGCCAATTTCCCTTTTTTGACAAGTAGGGAATCATGAAAGTATCTAATCGATTTTTTGGTCATTTACTAGTACTAGGTAAGGTTTAATTTATTTTTTTCACATTTTATTTGCTGTCAGGCATTTGGGCACAGAAGCATTGACCCAAGTGATGGAAATACCAGTGAAAACATAAACGACACTTTCACCAAAACCCTGCAAGGCGATGCCTTAAATTCCCTCACGGACACCATGATGGAAAACCTCCAGCTTATCATGAGACCTCCAGTGTCATCTAAGTCAAAGGTCGCTGCCTGGGTGACGGAAGGGATGTATTCCTTCTGCTACCGAGTGATGTTTGAAGCAGGGTATTTGACTCTCTTTGGCAGAGATCTTGCGAGGCAGGACTCACAAAGAGCACATATTCTGAGCAAGCTCGACAACTTCAAGCACTTTGACAAAGTCTTTCCGGCCCTGGTAGCTGGCCTCCCCATCCGCATGTTCCATACGGCACACAGAGCGCGGGAAAGGCTGGCGGAGAGCTTGAAGCACGAGAACCTCCGGCAGAGGGACCGCGTCTCGGACCTGGTCAGCCTGCGCATGCTCCTCAATGACACGGTGTCCACCTTCGATGACCTGGAGAAGGCCAAGACGCACCTTGCAATCCTCTGGGCGTCGCAAGCAAACACCATTCCAGCGACTTTCTGGAGCTTATTTCAAATGATTAGGTGACTAGCAACCTACCTGTTTCTTTCTTTCCTTTTTCTTTAACTTAAAAAAAAAAAAAAGTCATAGTACTTTCTCATGCCATCAATCAAGAATGTAGCACTTAAGCTTGTAAGTGGATAGCCTGTATCAGCTCATTCATCCCCACAAAACCATCAGTCGCTGTGACTGCTAAGCGAGTTTTGCAGGAACAAAGACAGTCCCAGAGAAAGGGACGTCCTCCAAGCCACAGATCTCCATGTGCTGGCAGCAGGTCAGTTCAGGCCAGCTGGCCCAGGGCCTTGCTCTCAACCCCACACTGCTGCTCACCATGCTCCTGACTGAGGTCTGTGGATGCAGTCTTCACAGTCATGAAAGTAGTAAGTGATTACTGACTTCTGGGCAATGATCAGGCCGTGCCCGTGCCTTATTCATTTGTGCATTCACAATTTTTTTGCTCAGTTAGTAATTGTTGTCTTACTGTTTATTTGACCAGCTATGATAGGTATGAGTCAATCATAATCTGTTATTGATAAGAGATTTAGCTAGGTTTTGCCTTTTAAAATTGTGTGTAACAAAACAATTGTACATAACATATTTTATATAGCATGATTTCTTTCCAAAGTGTTAGTCTTTTGGGAATTTGAAATTAAAATGGTTTATTGGGTTATTCCAATTAAATTGGATATTTAGTATCATGTAGACACAAAATTACTATTCCATAGGATAGGGAATGCCAAATTTCCATTGATGACTGATGATTTTATACAAAAAATATTAAAATTTAATGCATATATAAACCCATTAGTAATTTGTCATAAATATTAAAATATCTTCCAAAATTATTACTTGAGAAAGCTCCTCCATAACAAATGCACATATTTACAGGAATGGTATTAATATCAATTTAATATCATAAAGATAATCATAGCCATATTTTATGATAGTCATACAAGTACTTATCAGTCAAACATTTCTGAGACTCAATTTACTGTAACTATGTGATATAGATCCCCTAACCATGGGACTGAGGCTCTAATAAAGCTCCATGCACAAAAATGAAATAGCTTTCATTTCACATTTCACAATTATAATATAAATGGAAAAGCTGTTGTTCTACCTGAAAGCATGATATGAATTTTAAGAGTGAATTAAGGTTTCCATTTGGAATTTCATCAGTCAATACTTTGTAATTGTTATCTTAGATGCAATTTTCCTTCTAAATTACTGTCTAAATATGACTACTCTGTCTAACCATTATTGGAATCATTTATTTATAAAAGTCTAACTAAGATTTCACTCTTATGTAGCAAAGCCCTTTTAAAGCTACCATTCTTGCTAATACCCAAGGACATAAACCCAATTACAAAATGGAGTGAAAACAAATAGGAATGTTCCTTTTCCTTCTTCCCTGGCATCTTGAGCACCTACTTAAAAAGGGAGGAAAATGCCTATGTGTTTGCAGCTCTTAGGATGTGGAAAAAGGTTATCTTCTGTACATCTTTTCTTTTCTTTTAACTTTTAATAGGAACCCTGAAGCAATGAAAGCAGCTACTGAAGAAGTGAATAAAACATTAGAGAATGCTGGTCAAAAAATCAGCTTTGAAGGCAGTCCTATTTGTCTGAATCGAATGCAGCTGAATGACCTGCCAGTACTAGGTGGGTGTGCTTGCTATGCTACATTTCATTTACTGTGTCCTACTACTAACAATAACAGGCAACATATATTATGCACTTAACTGAGTTCTAGGCATTAAGCTAAGTATTTCGTGTGAGTTATCTCATTGAATCCTCACAACAATACTATGACTTAGGACTACTATTATTTCTGTGTACCAAGAGAGGAACTGACACCTAGACATTGAGCCTGGGGATTGAATGATGGAACCAACTGTAGGGTTAATATGGGACTCTTGAGCCTATGCTCTCAGCCACCACCCTGCATTGCCCCACCACATCTCCCATATTTCTCTTACTATTGATCTTATGGTTAATGGAAGCATCTTATTCATTTCTGTAAAACAAAATGGGGAAAAGTACCATCAAGAAACCACAATTAGCTGCATGGATTAAGTGATGGAATTGAAGTAAAGGCTATTTGATTTTTTCTTTGTTTTGCTTTTCTATATTTTATAAAAATACAAAAGTATGATATGTTTATAGTAAGAACATTTTTTTTTTCTTTTTGGTTCTGTTATTTTGTTTAAAGGAATGAAACCAATATGCGCTTTCAGAGGCAGTGTGTCTTTGCAGAAGGGACAGGGGCAAGAAGCTTAAGTTCCTATTGGGCTTGATCTGGGAGACCTTGGACATGCCACTTCTCTTTGGGGGGCCTTACTTTTCTTATTTATAAAATAAAGGTCTAACATTCTGTGGTTTCATACACAATCACATGCTGAGCACCTAAAACATGTTAGTTAAAGGATAAGGCTAGAGGCCAGGCTGGCCCTCTCATGAGATCTCTCTACTTCAGCCATTCTCAGGGTGGTTCTATTGTCCCTTTGCATGATTGCCAGGTGCAGGGCATCCCCATACAATGTCAGGTAGTGGATGGATAAAAACTGGTGCTTGTAAATACTGAACTGAAGCTGCATTTAACACCTGGAAAAATATATCTATATAAAAGTGTTATCAGTATATTAAATCTCAAAAGTGATAAACTTTGAATAATTCACATACAGATGAGTTATTGATTTTTCCAATTTTATGAGATGTTAAGTGTCATATAGAAACAAGGTTATTTTCCCCTAAAACGTTGGAAATCTATTTCCCATTAATGACCAAGAAGATTATATCTTTATCAAAAGATTATTATTAACTCAGATGATCAGGATAAAAAATACATTCAGACACAATCGAATAATTGATAACAGCATAGTGATAATAGAAAAAAACTTTGGGAAATTTTTATCTGAGCAGCTTTTCATAGTCGGTTCATCTTTGTGTTATTGGCTGCCAGAAGTATTTTAGACTCTGTATGATATGGCCTTCAAATACTTGATATGTTCTTTTCCTTCCCTTCCTTCATTCCTTCTTTTCCTTTCTTCCTTTTAAAATATTTAGACAGTATCGTCAAAGAATCTCTGAGGCTTTCCAGTGCCTCCCTGAACATCCGGACAGCTAAGGAGGATTTCACTTTGCACCTGGAGGACGGATCCTATAACATTCGAAAAGATGACATCATAGCTCTCTATCCACAGTTAATGCACTTAGATCCAGAAATCTACCCAGATCCTTTGGTAGGTGACTGCTCATCAAAGTTCAATATCTGGATGACATCTACCCAGATCTAAATAAAGAGGAAAGTTATAGTTGTAGAATTGATTTGATCATCGTAGCCATAAAGACTATCTCCTTAATTATGTCAGATATTCATATATTTTAGAAAATTTGGATAGTGGTCTGAATTTTTAATTTTTAGTCCTGATAATTGTCATCACATAGTCTTTGCTCAATTATATTTGCAGTCATGATAATAAAGCAGCCACCTTTTTTTTCACTTAAAAAGCACCTGCCCCCAAGTCCAGGAAATTGGAGGCTAATGTATTGATTCTTCTAGTTTCTGATGGGAATCCCTTTTTCTCATCTGCCTGGCTGAGGAACTAATCGCCCAGGCAGGATAGGAAGGATCACAAAGCTTTCCTGTTCAGTCAGTTCTTGTTGAGCTCCTGTTCCTTCTTATTTTCTGGTTCAATGTGGGGTCTTTGCTAAAATACTCATGGAGTGCATTTAAAAAGAAAATTATTCAAGAAAGAGACACATTTCTTTTAAAATAGCTTACAGGCTTGTTTTCTTTGTATTTTTATTGCAGACTTTTAAATATGATCGATTTCTTGATGAAAATGGGAAGACAAAGACCACCTTCTATAGTAATGGACTCAAGTTAAAATATTACTATATGCCCTTTGGATCAGGAGCTACGATATGTCCGGGAAGGTTATTTGCTGTCTACGAAATCAAGCAATTTTTGATTCTGATGCTTTCCTATTTTGAGCTGGAGCTTGTGGACAACCATGTTAAATGTCCCCCTTTGGACCAGTCCCGTGCAGGCTTGGGCATTTTACCGCCATTAAGTGATATCGAGTTTAAATATAAATTCAAACATTTGTGAATATGTGGTTGGAAAAAGAAAACTCTAGGTGATATTACAGGACTGCAGAACACCATCACTAAATAGCTCCTTTGGACAAATGCATTTATAGTGGTGGAAATGATTCAGCAGGTCCAATTCTGTTCACCGATGCTTGCTTTGAATCTTAACATATTGGTGATGGTTTCCAGATGCTATCTTAGACTGTGCTAGTAAACAGAGCTACTTTCTGGGAGCACAATAATTTGATTTTATTTATAAGTCAATGAATGTTGATATAGCCAGGGACCGAACTTCATTATTTTCAGAGGAAAACACCTTTTTTTCTTTTTCAAAATGAAGATATGTATTTCAATTGGCAGAATTTCTTTTTTCCTAAGGAAACTGCTTTATTTTTATAAAAACCACTCAATAATTATGAAAAGGATTCAAATTCACGTTTTAGTGAAACTGCATTATTTTTGAGTAGGGTTGGGTTCTTCAGGTGTGATCATATATCACAAAGGATATTTTGAAGGATTATACTATGCCTTTTAATAAAAAGAAAATATTTTTCAGCTTTCTCTATATCTAGTATTCAGAGCTTTTAAAATGATGATCTTGATGTCAGGTTTCAACTAACTTATCTATATTTTTATTTGATTCCATATTAGTGAGAAGAGTTTTTTCCAGAGATTGAAAAAGGAGTTTTTCTGTCATTAACATTGAAAAGAATGTAGCACTTATGTGATATGTTTTTAAAATTAAAACTGGATAAAAATGACCATTTAAAACTGTGGTTAGGAAACATCAGAGTTCATTAAGTGCAGCTTGACATTGCATTTTATTTAAATGCTTTTTATCTCTAAGCGACTTGCAATTGAAAGAAAAATAACTTAAGGCCATATGAGAGTTTAAATACTGTGTACAACAATGCTTTGATAAAATATTTTAAGTATTAGAGTTATCAGCTATGATATTTCAATTGATATTTCTGTATGTATTTATATGTAAATTATATTTACCTTTTTTCTTGTACTACAGATATTAAGAAAATATTCTAACATTTGACCATTTTGAAATGATTCATCTTTCAGAAATAAAAGTATGAATGTGTATTTTTTAAATTTTGAAATCTTCAGACTGTTTAACACATTCACCTACTGATAAACTACAATAATTTTATTCAGGATTCATTCAAAATATTCATATTTTCAAATATTTTAAAAACAAAGTAATCGTTTACTCAAAAACTCCCTCATACTACATAAAATCCATTAAAATTTTTAAATCTTGCTATTTAATATTACCATAGAACTATCTCTTAAGTAGGTTATTTTTCATATCAAGAACATTTAACTCATTTAGAAATGTTTCAAGATCAATAAAATTCTGTTTTATAGCAAACTGTTATAAACTAAATTTTTAAAGTGTTTTCCTAGTAGATTTTATGACTTTCTGAATGCATCCATACATCTCTCCATATCTTTATTTTTGCAGAGCAAGGGTTGTCAGTTGATAGCCCATGGACCAAGGGTGCCCTCCTTTGTCCAACATGAAACCTAAGAATGGTTTTTACATTTTTAAATGATTGGAAAAAATCAGAATATTTCATGACATGTGAGAAGTATATGAAGTTCAGATCTCCACATCCATAAGTAAAGCTTTATTGAGACCTAGCATGCCCATTTATTTGCATTGTTGTCTGGCTGCTCTTGTGGTGCAGCCGCAGAGCCGAGCAGTTGCAACAGAGACCAGGTGGCCACAAAGCCGCTGTGGAAGTCTGGCCTTTCACAGAAAATGCTTGCCAACCCCTGTCGTTTAGCAATCTCAAAGGCTATTTTTTTACTATAATTGTATTAACTTAAATAATACATTGGTATATGAAATATTTTGTCCTTTTTTTTAATCACTTCAGTTCCAGCGTCGACTATAGTCGACAGCCACAGATGAAGGCGCACAGCCGAGCCTCGACTTTAGCCGACAGCCGGGATATGACTTTTCTAATTTTTCATTTAGCAAAAGAAAATTGTGAACATTTAAAAATAACGTAATGAAAACATAAATGTATATGTTACCTATTCTGATTTACATTACAAGGAAAGCTGCCTATAAAGTAAAACACGCTTTCAGTGCGTTAAAGCTTTCCTCATCACACAAGAGCGAAACGGACGCGTCGTCAATGCGCAGCACACACTGCCGTGGGGACTGTGAGTGGGGCTGCGGGCGACGCTTCGCGGCCGGTGAGCGCCGGACCGCAGTGGTTAAAGCACATGATGAGAATACATTTAAAAAGTCATGGATATAATTTTACCTTAGCCAGGCCTCCTCAAACTACGGCCTGTGGGCCACATGCAGCCCCCCAAGGACATTTATCCAGCCCACCGGGTGCTTTTGCCGCCGCTGCCTGTCCTGCTTAGCAGCCCACTCGTCTGGGACCCACAGTGGCAGTCTCCAACGGTCTGAGGGACAGTGAACTGGCCCCCTGTTTAAAAAGTTTGAGGACCCCTGCAAACAATATTAACTTAGACCTTTATCAAAGACTAAACCATTCCATTTAGAAAAGAGCTCTTTATTTTTAAAAGGCACCTAAATTAACATATTAACTGCCATGTGAGTTGTATTTAACTCATGCTAGTTTTGAGCCCGGACCTCATGAAGCGTATGTAACTCACCCGTCTCTTTACCTTGGCAGCCGCGTGGTGCGCAGGCAACTCACGCTGCCGTGCTGTAGTGGACACGTTCCGTGATGGGTGGCCCCCTGGGCAAAACCCTGCAGTTGGTTCGTGAAAATCTTACTTGTTGATGTTCTTATTGTTACAATATTGACAATTTAATTCTAAAAATGTGTGTTAAAGAATAGAAGTCAATAAATTTCATTTTTCCATTCATGTTTACCTTTAAATTACGCTTAAGCCCGACAAGTCAAGAAAAACACTTTTTACCCTTGTGAACTATTTTTTAAGATTTCACATTACTAATTTTCAAGTTTTTATATTACTTTTTATTGAAAAAGAAAACAGAAAACAAAAAAACCCAACAAATTTTTCATTAAATTAGAAAGGATTGTTTTGTTTTCAAAGATTTTATTCTATTTTTGTAAGAAAACACCGTGGCCCCAAGGAAAAAAAAAATTTTTTTCTAGTGTGGCAATGTGTTAAAAACAAAATTGTAGTAACTTGTTGTAGAAGAGATATTAATGCTTAAATTTATTCAGGATTACTGTGGTGCAGGTCCGGGCTTGACACTTCACATGTGTCATCTCATCATGTCCCCATGAGTGCCCTTTGAGATTTGTGTCACCATTCCCTCTCTATCACGGAGAACGAGGGAACTTCAGAAAGATTAAGTCGCTGGTCCAAGGTCACCATGCTGACAGGCGGAAGAGCTGGGAGGACTGGAATCCAGGTTGTTCCTACCCCAGAGCCAGAGTTCTTCACTTTGTGGCAAGTCCGAGTGACAGACTGTCTTGACTCAGGTCAGGGAAAAGAGAAGCCACAGCACACAAAACCCATGATGCCATTTCTGTCCCTAAATCCCCTGTTTGGGAGTATCACTGAGTCAGGAAGTGGGGGCACTGCAGCTGCCAGACTCAGCCGGCCCAGAGTGGCTGAGGGCCCTGAGAGCCTGTGAATACCTACCGGGAACCACAACGCTAAGCTGTGCTTACCGCCACCTGGGACGCTGTTCCTTCAACTCGCCAACACCTTGGCAGTTGTTAGTTGTGCAATCTCACACTGTTCCTCTAGTGTCAAGGGTATACATTTTTGAGGCAGTGAGATTAAGGTTTTTGCCCTGGTCTCGTTAATAGATAGTGGAATGCAGCTGCTTGCCAGCATCTTCTCCACATCACCTGGGCTGATCCGACTCAGAGAGCCGGGCTGTGCAGGCAGGCCAAGGCGGCAGCGGCCGGGCGGCACAGAGCGTGAGCGGCTGCGCCCAGTCCTCTGGTCTCAGTTCTCCTTTCAGCTGGAAACTGGCATTCACTGAAGAAGTGATTTTGTTTCAAAGGTTGCATAGCAAGTGAGGGCAGACCTGTGTCTAGAAACCTCCTGTCCACACATCAGATGCTGTATTCCCTGAACCGACCCGTGTACATTTAACTTTAAGGCCCTCACCTTCCCAAACACAGGCATTAGGTTTCATAGACTCCACAGAGTCCATTTCTTTATCTCCAAAGTTATATGTAAAAAAATAATGAATAAAATCAATCAACTAAAAATAAAAAATATTCATAATTTTTCACGACTATATATAGGCAAATTCTCTACTTTTATTTTAAAAAGTGTATACCCACAAGCCTTGGTATCCTCAACTCTGTTTTAAAGAATCATTTCTCATTGAAAGTTATCCAGAGTTTGGTGGCTAAGTTAATTAGAATATAGAGTCAACACTTAACAGTTCTAGAGCGATTTATCATGGATTAATAACCACAGCTGTAAGAATTATGGAGCTTGAATGAGCGTTTATGAGAGAAGGCGGGGATCCAGGGGGAGGCTGATCCACTTCCCCCACTTGGTATTTTGTGAAATTTCAAGCCATAAGAAATGGTTAAAGAACACAATGAATAAACACCCTTCCCTGTCACCTAGATTCACCAGTTATCAATACGTTGCCACGTCTGCTTTCACTCAGAAGGACAGTTTAAAAAGTGATTTTAGTTAAGGCTTTCGTACGCGATTTATTTTCCTTTCGAGTTTCCCGTTTGGGGATCAGCTCCGGCCGCTCTGACTGCCGAGAAGAGCTCGGAGGGCGGCGCGGGGGCGGTGTCGGCTGTCTTCCTCTGCCGTTGCCAGCGGACATCTAAACGTGACCTTTTGTTACTTTTCTGGCAAGAAACAAAGTGAAATTCACTGCAACTCTGCTAGAAAAAGAATTCGTTGTTTTAAAGCACAGAAATGTCTACACGTAGGGAAACGCGTGCAGGAATGACGCGGCGCCGCCCGGGGAGCGCGACCCGCGCACCGGCGCTCCGGGTGGCGTCCAGGGCCAAGGGACGCGCGCCAGGAGTCGGACCGGGTGCCCCAGGGAGTGCTTTGGCCACAGAAACATGACACCAAGCGGACTCAGCAGTTTCTCAGAAATTTGGCTGGAAATGCCTTTGCCTCATCACTGTTTTGGAGTGATTCCACGGAATGCCTGCTCCCCGCGGAGGGGGCTGCGTCTGTCCAACCGTGCAGCCCCCACGCTCCTGCCCGGTGCCCGGTGCACGGCGAGAGCCCGGCCGGCGAACGGTGGCGGAGCAGGCGAGGGACTCGCGCGGGGGCGTTCCGCACCCCGCTCTCCGTCCTCTGCGCCGGCTCCCCACCGCCGACGCTTTGTTGGGTTGCTTTAGTAGCAGACCTGTTCGTTTGTCTCCATCGATCGCCTGCCCTGCTGAAACATTGGGCAAGAGTTACACACAGAATCGAGAACACCGCTGGCCGGTGCGCAGGCTCCCGTTGCGTGACTGTTTGCTGAAACGTAGCGGAGGTGGAGCAGGCCTCAGCCCGGCAGCTGCCCAGCGAGCTCAGGGCGACAGAGCGGTGGCCCCACCGACACTCACAGCACGGGCGGGGCACAGGCTGGGTGGGAGCTGGACGGAGTCCTCTTTGTCCTATTCAGACCTTAATTTAGCGAATCTCCTATTTGTTCTCCATTCTGTTATTAAGCGAAGTCTCAGAAATGTTCAACCTGCTGAAGGTCTGGGCCTATTCCCCATTCTACACAGGCCTTTGCTTTGTAGCCCAGTGAAGGAATCCATTCATTGTTTAGTTTTCTAGGGCTGGAGGATGGATCTGTAATGCTGGTCACTGCTTAGATTTCTCCCATTTAACTTGTTTATTTGAGACAAGGTCCTGCGCTGTCACCCAGGCTGGGGTGCAGTGGTGTGATCATAGCTCACCGCAGCCTCCAACTCCTGGGCTCAAGCAATCCTCCTGTCTCAGCCTCTCAAGTGGCTGGGACTATAGGCACATGCCACCATGTCTGCCTAATTTTTTCTATTTTTGGTAGAGATGGGGTCAGATTTCTCCTTTGATTATAGTTAGGCCAAGCTACTTGTATGGTAATAATTAAAGCTCATTGCCAAAGAAATAACGTTGGGGTTTACGACTCCTTTCCAGTCAGTCATGTTCAGACAGTCCCAGCGTATATGCAGCATGTTCCAAAGAGTCACTTGTGAATAGAATATTTGGGACTCAGAACATATTTTATTGAAGAAACTGTGTTATAAATGAGACTTAGATTCCCAGAGCAACAACACAAGTCAATTTGTTTTGAATAATTTTATAATACAAAAGAAGGAAAAAATACACTGTTGAAATATAAATATTTTAAATTGACTAAGAAATCGTTTTAATTTACCTTGAAAACAGATGTCTTAAAAGAGGGTCGGAGATGGAGCATGAAGATTTTGAAGGATTCATTTAGGAACTTTTAAAGGAGGTGGTTTAGAATCATAGAGTCTCCAAGTTATAGATGCAATCAACTCACTTATTTTGTAGCTGAGAAAAACAAAAAACAGACGATTATTTCTCATTTTACCTCAAAGCTTATCCGTGCATTTAGCTTTCATGCAGCAGTGTCACTAAAAGCAGGGAGGGGGAGGGAGAGGGCTGACCGCAGCCTACCGAGGAACTTGAGGGTGCCTGAGAGAGAGGTGTGTGGCAGAGCCCACTGGGAGAGGACTGGGAAGAAGAGAGCTGGGAGCTTCTACACGGGGTGGGGGTGGGGTCCCCTAGTCCTGAGACAGCCTGACCTGTCCTGCTGTGTGCATGTGTCCGCAGGGCCAGGCACAGGGCAGGGGGAGATGGGGAGAGTGGCTACAGAGCCTCCATTCTCATCAGATGAATTTTTCTTTTCCTTCAGGGCTCTAAATACTGACGCCATCACACACAGATCCATGAGGTGAATTTTATTCCATTTTAAAGATTTGATTCAATCCTAGAATCGTCCCTGAGTCCAGCCTTTTGTGAACATTCAGCTAGCCGAGACAGCTGTGTGGGCCCCGCCGAGGACATACTTCCCAACACCCATCTCAGCCCAGGCAGCAGAGAACACCAGCCCAGGGATTCCCTCCCAGACAGCATAATCCGGAGGACTCGTCCTGGAACTCCTCCACGGCCAGGCTGGAAAGTGTCCCCCTCGTCTCACAGGGGAGTCTGAGGATGGCTGCAGAGCAGGGCCCACTGTGCATCTCCCACTCTTCCTCATTCTGTTTTTTCTTAACTTTATTCAGACAGAGTCTCACTCTGTCGCCTGGGCTAGAGTGTAGTGGCATCATCACAGCTCACTGCAACCTCAAACTCCTGGGCTCAACTGATCTTCCTGCCTCAGCCTCCCCAGTAGCTGGAACTGTAAGCATGCACCACCACGCTAGCTAATATTTTCTATTTTTTGTAGAGACGGGGTCTCACTCTTGCTCAGGCTGGTCTCGAACTCCTGAGCTCAAGCAATCCTCCCACCTTGGCCTCCCAGAGCACTGGCATTATAGGCGTGAGACACCACACCCATTCTTTGTGGGAGTGTCTTGTTGCAGGTATCCTACCCCTACCCCAGCCTGGATTGTCCGTCGAGTATGCAGGGAGGAGGAGATGTTGTCCTTTTAGTTCATAGATCTCCAGATCAAGAGGAAGCACACCTGACTTGATGGAGTCTATGCCAGAGATCCCACACTTTTAGAAAGGTGGATACACCCTTTAGGGTGTCTCCCTTAGGAAGGGGGTGAATGTGTTTCATAAGTGAGAAGAAGAATAGAATTGTTATGAGGTGATCAGAGGGGTGCATTGTTGCAGAAACAATATTAGGGGTTTACCAAATTCCATTCCATCACCCCTTTCCTAGGTAGATGGGAATCCTGTGTGTCCTGGCTTGCCTTACAGTTAGGGTGGGGCCAGTGGCGGGGGACTGGCTAACAAGATGAGGCCACCAAGTGCTATAAGCCACTCCCAGCCTGGCCTTTGGGAACTTTCCTTGAGGGCCACGAGTTCTCTTATCCCTTGCTATCGGGCCCTCAGATCTTATGTTGGAGGCAGCAAAGCTCCACGATAGAGATGGAGAAGGCCCACCTGACCACAGTGGATGTTGCATAAGTGAAAAATCTTTATTATGTTGTCACCAAAACTTCGGCACTTCCAAGCCTTTTGTGAATAATGCTGAAATTGCCTTACTGTTTTAATATTTCCTTTTCTTTATTTCCATTCTGATCTTCCTTGATATTTACTTCCATAATGATTTTCTTTTGTTTAAAATTATGGCCAATTCCATGTTCTCACTCACATATCTTGCTCTACAAAACTTTATAACAAAGAAATTAAGAGAATGAATCAATTTACCATAGCATCAAAACGAATAAAATACATAGAAATAAATGTGCCCGTGGAAGTGGAAGATTGTCCTGAAGACTATAAGACATTGGTGAAAGAAACTGGAGAAGACACAAATAAATGGAAAGGCAGTCCATGTACATGGAGTGGAAAAACTGTTAACATGTCTGTACCACACAAAGTGCTGTACAGTTTCAACGCAGTTCCTATCAAAATTCCGGTGACATTTTTCACAAAAATAGAAAAAAGTCCTAAATATGTATGGAACCACAAAAGACCCTGAATAGTCAAAGCAATCTTGAAAAAGAAGAAGAAAGCTGGAGGCATCACACTCCCTGAGTTTGAACTATATTACTAATCAAAACTGTATCGTGCTGGCATAAAAACAGACACATAGACCAATAGAACAGAATAGAGAGCCCAGAAATAAACCCAAACATATATGGTCAGCAAATCTTAAACAAGGGCACCAAGAATACACAATGGAGAAAGGGAAGTCTCTTCAATAAAGGGTCCTGGGAAAACTGGACTTCCACATGCAAGAGAAAGAAATTGGACCCATGTCTTAACATCATATACAAAAATAAACTCAGAATGTACTAAAGACTTAAGTGTAAGTCTTGAAACTGTAAGACTCGTAGATGAAAACATAGGGAAAAATTTCCTTGACATTGGTCTTGGCTATGATATTTTGGGTATGACACCAAAAGCACAAACAACAAAAGCAAAAATAAATAAGTAGGACTACATTGAACTAAACTTCCTGCACAGCAAAGGCAAAAATCAACAACATGAAAAGGCAGGCTGGGCACAGTGGCACATACCTGTAATCCCAGCACTTTGGGAGGCCTAGGCAGGAGGATTGTTTGGAGCCAGAAGTTCAAGACCAGCCTGAACAACACAGCAAGACCACATCTCCACAAAAAATAGGAAAATTAGCCAAGTGTGGTGGTACATGCCTGTAGTCCCAGCTATTCAGGAGGCTGAGGTAAAAGGATCACTTGAGCCCAGAAGTTTGAAGTTGCAGTGAGCTGTGGTGATGCCACTGTACTCTAGTCTGGGCAATGGAGCAAGACCCTGTCTCAAAACAAAAACAAAAACAACACTAAAAAAACTAAAGGCAGTCTACAGAATGGGAAAAAATATTTGCAAACCATATATCTGATAATGGGTTAATATACAAAATATATCAGGAACTCACATCTCAATACCAAAAAAAGCAAATAACCTGATTTAAAAATAGACAAAGGACTTGAATAGACATTTCTCAAAAGAAGGCATATAAATTATAAATAGGTAAATGAAAAAATGCTCAACATCACTAATCATCAGAGAAATGCAAATCAAAACCACAAAGAGATATCATCTTATACCTAGTAGGACAGCTATTTTCAAAAAGACAAGAGAAAACAAAAGTTGGTGAGGGAATGGAGAAAAGAGAACTCTTGTACACTGTTGGTGGGAATGTAAATTAGCACATCCATTATGGAAAATAGTATAGTGGTTCCTCAAAAAATTAAAAGTAGAACTACCATATGACCCAGCAATCCTAATAATGGGCATATATCCAAAGGGAATGAAATTAATGTCTCCAAGAGACATGTGCACTCCCATGATGCAGCACTATGCACAACAGCCAAGATATGGAATCAAACTAAGTATCTTTTGATAGATACACGGATAAAGACAACATGGTATACACACTCAGTGGAATATAATTTAGCCCCAAAAGGAAATCTTTCCATTTGCAAAAAGATAGATGAACCTAGAGGACAAGTGCTGTGTGAAATAGGCCAGATGCAGAAATACAAATACTGCATGATCTCTCTTATATGTGGAATCTATAAAAGTCGAACTCTTGGAAGCAGAGAGCAGAACGGTGGTTACCAGGGGGCTGGTGGTAGGTGGTGGTAGTTGGGAGTGGGTGGGAGGAGGACATGTTGGTCAAAGGGTATAAACTTTCAGTAATGAGATTAACAAATTCTGGGGACCTAAGGTACAGCGTGGGTAGTGTTGGATGTGTTAATAAAAGGAAGATAGCATAAATACCTATACATATCTAGGGCCCTCTACTCCCACTTTCCTCTGGGTGAGCTGGTGACTGCTGGACTATAGGGATGGCAGAACAAATCTCAGCCCCGCCTGATAAGCTGCAGGGTCCCTTAGAAGGGCAGATAACAATATTCTAACTACCCAGCATCTATAGCATCCACGCAACCAGAATGACTCACACTGGACTGCTGGCCTAATCCAGCATTATTTTCCTCTGACATTTGAGAACAAGGCAAGGCAAAAGTATGAAATGTGTTTTGGTTTTGGTGCTCCCTTCATTTCACAGTGCCCCTCTTTCATTCAGGAAAGAGTTGAGGGCTGCTGAGGTGCTCTTGCTGTACCAGCCACAGTGCTGGGAGCAGTGACTTACAGAAATGAAAAGACTCACTCCCTGCCTTCAAGACATTCAGAGTCTAGTCCAATCATTTCAGAAGCCCAGAAGAATCTAATTCCAAGTCCCCACATACCCATAGGTGGATTTAAATATTATGATACTTTTTTGGGTATTAGCATTTAAAGTGTAACTTCTATTAATAACTGCAGAAAGAAAAGGCTTCCTTCTATATTAGAGGATTCCTAAGGGCAGTGGGGTGATACTCGTTTAGGAAGGTGAAGATGTCTTCCTACCACCCTGCACTCAGACCTCAGGGCAACTGCTCTTTGGAGGCTGGCCTTGTTTCAGGGACATGGTGGTTGCCTCTTCTATTTGACTGCTCACTTACAAAACAGCAAGGGGTGTTTCTTTTGAAGTTGTTTGCTTTATTCATCGAAACTCTTTAGCCCTTATCAATCCTTGCTTGCCATATGAATCCTGCAAAACAACCCTGAGCTCAGTGCTCCAAACTAACGGTTCTTGCTGGAGGTCTTCCAATGCTGTCTCATGGTGTTTGAAATTTTGGCAGTGACCTAGAGTCAATAGTGGCTTACGAAGTGTTCACCTTGGTTACCTCTGGTGAAATGGTGTAACAATTGCTATATTCTTGGTAAATCAAATAGCCTTTGAATCTAAAGTCACTTAAGGGTAATGGCAAGGCTGATGTGTAAGACTGTAGAAAACTGAAGTCTTGTTCAAATATAGCATAGTTAAAATATGCACACACACACACACAAATTTAAGTAATGCTTTGCATTCATACAAAATAAGAGCAGGGAAAAAGCATTTTCAAATAATAAAAAATCTCCAACTCTAGATGGCAAACTAAAAATGAAACAGGCCAAAGGAATTTGAGAAGAAACATGAGAATAAAAACAAAGGCTTGGTAGCCCCTTTGCACTTAACAGATGTATCAATTTATATTAATAAATACCACTGTAATATGTATTAATAATTCCCCTGTAAGATATGACTGCCATAAAGAATCCCATTAGTGTACCGCTGTTGGGCTGATGGCCAGGTGCCTACTTGCCCAGTGAGGGCCTCACTCCTATACCCAAACCTCAGGTGGAAAAACCACAAATTTCTAAGTGTTGTGAGCACTGGGAGACCTTCCCGAATGGTCAAAATTGTGAATGCCAAGTCCATGATTATGGGACAAAGACTTAGGGAAAAAAGAGTGATGATTCACAGATTAAATGCATCCTGGCCTCTATTTTGACTGATGGATCCTTCAAACACATTCTTATGCTCAAAATTTATGCATAAAATGTACAAGGTGGATGGACAAGATCCCATTATAGTCCCTTAGTATTTCTAAGCCACACTAATAAATATTGAAAAAATTACTGAATCACATGAAAACAATTTGATAATTTTGTAGGAATTTAAGAGAAAATTTCTGGCCAGAATATGTTAATTTGTGTCCGATGCTAAGGAGATTACGAATGGATGTCCTACACACACACACACACACACACACAATGAAGAAAGAAAAGAGTGAAAGAAGAAGACAGCAAAGGGACCAGATGGGGAGGGCAGGCTGGCGTCACCAGCTGCAGGTGATACTGCTGCAGCGCCAGACCTCAGGGAGCCTGTACTGTGGGGCGTGATCACTGTTCAGTAAGCAAAAGTCGTCCATAGAATAACAGCAAGGTACGTGTGACCAGTGGATTTCTCTGAGAGATAAAACAGAAAAAGGGAAGCGGTGAATAAATTTAGAATTTAAGAAAGTCCTTGATAAGTTTAAAAAAATTGAATCATCATGAAATTGTTACAGAAATAATCCTGCTTGAACATGAATAAGGAACTTGCTTGGAGTAAGTAGTCAATACAGGACCACAAATAGCTAAGTGCCCTCACTAACCATAGGCCTTATGAGGCAATGCAACTTCTAAATGTGCTATCTTGTGCTATTTAAAAAAAATAAAATAAAAAAACCCTAGAGGTTGCATTGTTGCTATATATTAACATATAACAAAAGACCCCAAACCTTTTTTTTATAACCTATTGTATTCTATTTGTTAGAAGCAAGTCAAAAATGTCAGCCCACACCCAAGGCCATGAACAGCAGAAGGCACAGGTCGCTGGGGCCATCTTAGAGGCTGCCTGACACAGAGGCTGCAGCCTGGGTGCCAGACCAGGGTGCCTATGTCCACTTCCCTGCTCCTGCACTTACTAGTGACGTGAGCTCGCTCTCTCTGTGACGTGATTTCCTTGCCTTTAGACAGGGGTTAATAAAGCACTGACCTCAGAGGGTTGTTAGGAGCGAACGAGGGCTTGAGATACTGCAGAGTGCTGAGTGAGCCTTACAGAAGTTTCAGTTAGTACAAGGGTTGCTTAATGCGCTGGTTTTCAGAACGTTATGGGGATAAAAATGGGAACTTTCGGTATTAGTTTACATAGTGGGCAGTATATTGGTTAGGTGCATTATCCAGAGAGGTGACACCAAAGGAAAAATAAAATGGTTCAACATCAAGAATGGCAGAATTGTAAGTGGCTGCCCAGGCAGAGTGTGGCCGAGCCTGTCTCTCATGGCGTGGGAGAGAGGTGGGGATGCTGCAGGGTAGGGCGAACCCAAGTCTCACCATGACAAGTCCTGCAAGTCAAAATTCTCCGAACCTGAAGAGCAGCAGCTTTGCCCTATTTCTGATGTCCCCACTCCTATGCCTAAGGATAAACCGCTTAACTTTGCCCTTCAGAAAGAATATGTTTGAGAACTGTTCATTTTAGCCCAAGGTCACAGAATTCCAACAGGACTAAAGTCAAAGTAAACATATCTGTGCAAGTCATTATTGATTTTAGGGGACGGCTGTGCCTCCCTACTAGACTTGAAAACCACGCGACTGCCAGTAAAGAGAACTTGGAGAGCACTGCCATGGCCAACCGCCAAATTCTTACAGATGGTCATCTCATAAGGCGCAGAGGTATATCTCCCAGAATAGGTCTTCTCCAGATCATAGCAGTATGAGAATTTTAAAGATTTCATCACCCTTCACTCCATCCTCCCACCCATGTGTTCAGGATAGTGGCTACATAAATCAGCTAGAAGTTATTGTAATTAGGAAAGTTTAGTGATGGGAAGTGACATAGGAATTTTATTGAGATTTTCATGGATTAGAACTCTTGATTTATTCAGCCAGATTGAAACCTCAGGGGTTGAAATTCACCCAATATTTAGAACTGAGTATTATAATAACAGTAAATTTATTGCATGCTTATTATGCATGAGACACTAAACTGAGGGCATTCATGGATTGTCCCTTTAACTCTTGCAACTACTGGGTAAAGTATGTAATGTTATTGTCTCTTTTAGCAAAGGAGGAAACAGACTTAGAGAAATTAAATAATCTTTGACAAGTAATGAAAATCCTACTTCAAAGCCCATGCTCTTTACCACAATGCTAATGATTAAAGAATAAAAGAACGTATAATTCTCAAACTGACTTATCGACTGTGTGCATGAGATTTCTTTACAACTTGTAGGCTGCCCTCTCTGGAATAACAGAGTGAGGAGGGTGTTCATGAATTGCCTAGCATTGCTCTATCCCACCCCTTCCCTAGTATGCCCCAGTGCAAAGCCCCAAAGACCTTTTGTTGGAGTTCAAATGAGGGGAAAGGCAGAAGTTATTTAGTAACTGTTGGCTTGGGGATGGGAGGATTTTTCTTTCAGACACAGGGCCTTCCTTGAGGACATGGTATTAATTTTTGGACATCTGGATTCTCAGCAGGGCCAGATCACTAGACCAACACTAGGATGCCAAAGATGTCAGGAAACCAAAATCTACGTCTCAACTAATCAGCCACCGATTGGGGTGAAGATGGTGAAGGAATCCTCTCTGAAGAGAGAAAGATCTGAGGTATACCAGCTAGGTCTGACAAAAATGGTTAAGGGGAGAAGCAGAGGGACATTGCTTTTCTTCCTTTCCTGAGCCCTCCTTGAGCAGAAGTGAGAAAAGGGCAGGGATGGAGACTGGGACAAAAGAGTCAAGTACAAAGAGTTACAGCACTGGAGACTCTACAGATAATGAGGCCACAGAGTGGTTTGCTGTGTTGTGTTCCAGATGAGACTATGGTACAGCAAGGCTTAGATAACTGCAGTAAAAACTTCCATTCAACCAACAATGAACTATTTGAAAAGGAAATCAAGAATACAATCCCATTTACAACAGCATCAAAAAGTACCTAGGTGAGGCCGGGCACGGTGGCTCACACCTGTAATCCTAGCTCTCTGGGAGGCCGAGGC
>VBSM01001124.1:5114057-5125746 GCA_008086735.1 Cheirogaleus medius
AAAAAAAAAAAAAAAAAAGTACCTAGGTGTCTGACAAAGACAAGGCAATAAAAAAAAATACTTTGGAACAAATTTAACTGAGGCAGTGAAAAATATGTACACTGAAAACTATAAAACATTGATGAAAGAAATTGAAGAAAACACAAATACATGGAAACATAGTCTATGTCTATAATGGCAGAAACACAGACATACAGACCCAACAGACAGAACAGGAAGCCGAGAAATAAATCTACACATCTACAATTAATTGATCTTTGACAAAGGTGCCAAGATCATACAATGGAGACAGTAAATGGTGATGGAATGATAAATGGTGTTGGAAAAACTGGATATCCACCTGCAGAAGAATGAAATTGGACTTTTATGTAACTACATACACAAAAATCAACTCAAAATGGATTAAAGACTAGGAGTTAGCCCTGAAACTGTAAAACTACTACAGGAAAATTAGGGGAAAAGCTTCTTCACATTTGTTTTGACAAAGATTTTTTGAATATGACCCTAAACTATTTTAGAACAAAAAAGATGTCTATTTTGCAGATAGTAGTGAGAAAAGCAAAGAAAGATCAATAGTAGATAGACACATATGCATTTATTATTTATTATGCTGTATAACATTTTACAGAGGTGCTTTGGCTAAGGTCTCACTGAGATAGCAAGTGGTAGAATGAAGGAAAGGATTCAGGTTAGAGTCACGTTCTTTCGCCTATACCTGGCTGCATCTACATAGCACACTGCTCCTATGGTAAACCAGATGAGACATAGACATTGGAGAAATAAACAACTTCAAACATGTAATCTGATTAGTTCATTGCTATGAAGTTAATCTACTAGAATTTAACAGAAAAATTGGTTCAAGCATCTGAAGTCATAGGTCATGCTGTTTTTCTTGGTTGTTCAACTGGTAGATATTATGAAGTTCAAGGAAAGATTGCAAGAACCTTTTTTACACTGCAGCCTCCATTTCATCTTGGGTTCATATTTTGCTGGCCATACATTAGGCTTTATAAGTGCTTGAAAAAATAAATTTCAAATAAAGGACAAGGCATCAAGGTTGCTTCTATAGAGATATGTTAATGGAATTGAGGTTATTATATCTCCCTCTTTGTCCTGTCACTTTGAAATGGTATACTTTTCAAAGCTTATAACAATAATAGGCTTATACAAAAAGGTAAATCCATGACTATATATATCTATTAGAACAAAAGGATATCAGAAGTGAGGTGTGCATGTGTGTGTGTGTGTATGAGAAAGCTTAGAAATGTCAAACATTTTGTCACTGAAGAGCTGTAAAGCTTCCAAAGTCAACACAAGCCAGCAGGTCGTATACAGAGCCCGGAACACCTCTGGACTGAACAGCCAAGATCAAGGCCATTTGCTGAAAAGAGCAGACCTTGAACAGTATTTATCAAGGTCTTTTTTTGTTGTTTTTTAAAGAAAAAAAGCACTCAGCTATTTGGGAACACTGACACCACATTGCACTTGCACGTAGCCTTGATCCTTTGTGTATTGGACTTCTTCGGTTTATATTGAGGTAGTTCCATATTATTAGGTTTAAAAACTCTAGTTAAAGGGCATTTAAAGAAAACCCTGTAATGCTATAACCTCACTTTCGTTAAGAACAAGATCCAAACCATTATGTAATGGATGGGGGAAATGCTATCTACTACAGCTTCTAAGAAAGGCAAATCCCACTGAATGAACTCCCAACTTGCCTTACTCTGCTGAGGACCTCAATTGGTTTGGCTCAGGGGCTAAGTTTGCAATTAGAGGCAGAAAGGAAGTAATTGGCTCTATTTAGCAGAGAGAGAATTTGGAGTTCCAGGAAGCATCTACTCTCCAAACAGAGAGCACTGAGTCTCTCTGATGGCACAGGCCTGGGAGTGTGGCATGGACAAGGTGGCCAAAGAAAAATCCCTAGCAAGGGGCAGTTAGAAGGGCTTTTGAAATAGAAATGTTGAGTATTTTATTGCAGTTATTTATAATGCTGTAGTATTTCTTTCTCCTTCTCCTGCAATCTCCTTTTATTAAAGTTGGCTGCCAATAGCAAGAAGGTCTTGTGTGCATCGTTTTGTTTTTTTTCTAGGCTTTGCTTTTTAGGGATGGTAGGGTGGGTGCAGAAACCACAGAGGTCTCTAAGTTCGATGTCTGTGTCACCGCATATGGGCAGAGGGGTGATCAGGTATGTATGGAGCTAATTAAATGGAAGCAGGGTTTCAGGCAAGCATGCTCATGAAAATCAAGTCTGCTGGGAATGCGGAGGAATGTCGGGAAGGGCTTTTGAATTCCACAGGATGTGGAATGGAAGTTTGAGCCAATCTTAGTAGGAATTAGAAGGAAGGGAAACTATATCTATTTCTGGTAGAATTACCTTGTCTGTTTGCCTGTCCCTCTTTCTTTTTCGGGGGACAGAGGAGTGGGGTTAACAAATATGTAAAGATATTTATGTAACTTTCAATTTTATCACCCTTGGAAGATATTATTAGATTCTATTTCATTTTAAAAATGAAGACACTAGAGCTCTGAGTAACTTTTCAGAGCCACCCAGGAATGAGTGGCAGAGCTAGTAGCTAATTGAATTGTGCTGGACTCCAGGGCAATGTTTATTCCACTACGCTACATGTGACAGAAACTCTTCTGGAATCGATGAAACACACGTTTATGGGGTCGGCAAGAAAAGCTGGAGACTTAACAAGATTAAAAAAGACTAAAAAAGGTCAGTTTGCCATATATTAGCAATCCTAATTATATATTGACATATATTCAGATCCCTAAAGAAAGAAGAGGTTTCAAAGCAATTAATTACTTTTGCTATATCATAATTTTCATTTTATCTTTCAACATTGGTTCTTCACCAGAGTCAGTTTTCTTAGGTGAATTTGCTCTAGAAAATAGAATGTTTCTGCTCTCTTTACAGACATTGGAGGAATTAGAAACTAAATACAATGAAAATATGGGACAGCATTATTGACGATGAGTGGTGAGTGGGAATGACAAGGAGGCTGCATTCGAATGAGAGTGGTTAAGTTACTGCAAATGTAAGAAAGCCAGTTAGATGGGAATTAATACAGATGAGATAGGATTTTAATCACAATTATGAGCAACTGAAAAATTTGAAGATTAAAGATCACAATGAGGATTTTGGATTTAGTTAAGAAAGAAGACACTTAAAAAGACTTACGATAAGAGGTACATGTGTGTGTGTACATATATAGAGAGTGAGAGAGAGAAAAGAGAAGAAAGAAGATAGGGTTTCAGGAAATGAATGGCTATGGGAGATTATGAAGAGTCAAGGAGAGAAAAGCCATCCTAAATGAAGAGTTACAAAGTGACAAAGTGGCAGGGACTATTGAACTTTTTAGTGACAAAAAGACCTAAGACAAGTGAATAATTATGCAATAGGGCTACTTGGTGGCATAAACACAGATAACAAAGGGCAATTTCACACTGAGTTCTCATAGTACACAGAGAGAAAACAAAAGAATCAAGAATGGAAATAAAGGTGAAATCAAGTGAAAGCTTAAAACAGTAAAGAACAAAAAAGAGATTAGAAAGGATTAAGAATAGAAGAAAAGTAGACAGGTCAAGCAACAGGATGTTAATGGGAAAAGTGCAGTAGTTTGTTGTTAAACTATGCATCATTTCACACAATTCCCATTACCTAGCAAAGGTAGGAACAGTAAGGTGAGGTTACTAAGGCAGAGAGTTTAAATGCCTCAGCCAAAGGTCACAAGCTGGTAAATGAAGTCAGGTGTTAAACCTAGGCCTGTCTCCAAAGCCTATATTCCATCACCGTGAACATTTTTGTGTATAATGATCATTATCATTTTTTGAATGTTTTTACTTTAGTATATATTTAAAAAGGAATATTTTCTACATAGCCAAAATATTATCACACTTCACAAAAATTAATCATAATTTTAAATATATCCTGTCTATATTTCACAAATTGCCTTCCAAATGTCATTTACAGCTGGACTATCCAAACCAGAATCCAGTACAAGTCATATTACTCTGGCTGCATTACTTATCTCTCCTTTAATCTAGAAAAGTCTCTTCTTTTCATGACGCTGATCTATCTTGTCAAGTGTTTCACCTTGTGGGTTTGTCGGATTGCTTCTTTGTGGTAACTTTTATTCTTCCATGTATTCTCTGAAAACGGAAAGCTACATCTAAAGTCTTAATAGATTCAAGTTAAATGTTTTAGTTGAGGGTACAGCATAGGTGATATGTACACACGGCAGGCAATTCATTAGGAGATGGATACCTGGCTGTTCTATCATTAGGGGTGCTAGATGTGATCAATGAATTAGGATGATGGCCTTATTTTCCATTGTACAATTTTAGCTTCATCCCTCCTCTGCCATTGCAGTTATGATTTCCTCCTCGTGATGAGAATGTAATTTTTTTTGTTTTTTTTTTTGAGACAGAGTCTCACTCTGTTGCCTAGGCTAGAGTGCCGTGGCGTCAGCAGCTCACAGCAACCTCCAACTCCTGGGCTCAAGCGATCCTCCTGCCTCAGCCTCCCGAGTAGCTGGGATTACAGGCATGCGCCACCATGCCCGGCTATTTTTTTCTATATATTTTTAGTTGTCCAGCTAATTTCTTTCTATCTTTTCAGTAGAGACGGGGTCTCGCTCTTGCTCAGGCTGGGAGAATGTAATTTTTTATATGTTACCTGGGCAAACCACATACAAAATTTATTTCCCCAGCGATCAATCACCTAATAATTTTAACACCAACTGATAATCCTTGCCTGACTCAGTAATTTCATCATGGCTGCAAAATGGTGATTTTATATTTCTATTTATTATTATCTACATGTATTAGCTGGCTTTCTTCCATAAAGTAGAGCTTTGACTTATTAACTGGGACTACTGGTTGCTCAGAAATATAGGTCTTACAGAAAAGGCAGGATAAATGCACAGTTCCCTCTACTTAATAACATTCAAAGTAAGGAGTTGGTTTAGTGGCCACCTCAGATGGTGACAAAGAGGTTTTTATCACTTATTTGAGAGTCACGATGAACTGATGGAGTTTTGAAGACCCAGTGTTTCAGTTACCTATGATCTTGATGCTCAAATGTGCCAAATAAGGCTAGTGGGTACCATATCAACCTGGCTTTTGTGCCCTTTGGATATGACCCCACTAGTCTTTGAAAGCTTCCTTACCTTCGGTCACAAGATGACACGGGCTCTCCTTGTGTTTCCCTGTCCCAAATCAGGAATCAGCCATTTCTTCAAGGAGCCCTACTGACTTTTAGTGAGGAAGGATATTAGAGATCAAAATTTGGGTTCTTATAAAGTGGTAAGCAATTTTTTAAAAATTGTAATTCTATGGTATATCTGTTTGCTAACTTGATTTTGTTTTTACGGTGAATTTTTCCATACTATTAAACATTCTGAATATTTCAAAAATAACTGAATAGTGTTGTATGAAGGCATTATAATTTTTGCTGAATAGGTTTGTGTAGACTCTGAAGTACTTTTAAAAAAGTTATTAAGCATTAGGCCTAGAAAAATTGTAGTGATCCTACAATATTTTCATTGACTTTAACCTATTTGCTAATACTATCCTTTAAAAGCTATTCTATAGATCTTATTAGACCATAAGAATTTTATTGCTTTCAATAAGAATTTTGAAATTTTCCTACCAGAAAACCACCCAAGAGAATAAACAACACAAGTTAAATTTTCCCTACATTTACTTACGCCTCTTCATTGGGCTGTATCATTTGTTCATCTTTAACCCCATCAAAACATCTTTATGCTCATTGTTGGTCAGTGCTTAAATTTGTGAAACAAAATCAGAATTAAGAACTGAAGGACCGTGTTCTTTTTTTCTTCCAGATTTATTGAGGTCTAATTGACAAAAAATATAGTGTATAATGTGATGTTTTGTTATTATATAAGTATATATTGTGAAATGATTTACCACAATCAAGTTAATTAACACATCCATCATCTCACATACTTTTTTTGTGGAGAGAACACTTGAGATCTACTCTTAGCAAATTTCAAGTATATAATACTTTATTATTAACCTTAGTCACCATGCTATATGTTAGGTCTTCAAAAGTTACTCATTTTAAAACTGGAAGTTTGTATCCTCTGATCAGTATCTCTTTTCCCCCACCTCCTAGCCCCTGGTAATCACCATTCTACTGTTACTGTGGTTTCAACCTTTTTTTAGATTCCATATATATGTGAGATCATGTAGTATTTGTTATTTTGTACCTGGCTTATTTTACTTGGCACATTGTCTTTCAGCACATGTTATTACAAATGGCAGGATTTCTTTCTTTTTGTAAGGAATAATATTCCATTGTATATAAGCCACCTTTTCTTTATCCATTCATCTGTGGTAGGACAGATGACTGTAAAGTTGAAAAGGGAAAGGTAAAGATAGAAGTAAAATTTACTATGGTGAGAACTGGTGACTGCAAAGGTAGAAAAGAATCAAGAACTGAAATCCAAGTGATCGGAATTTAGCTAAGGAAAACGAAAGGAGCGCATATGACACGGGTAAAAAAAGAATAGAGGTAGAGACTAAATTGTTATGGCAGTGCATTTAAACAGAGAATGTATTATTGAGGGAGTTGAAGCATGCAGTGGGGTATTTATTTGCCTATTTATTTTTTGAGGCAGGGTCTCACTCTGTTGCCCGGGCTAGAGTGCAGTGGCATCATCATGGCTCACTACAGCCTTAAACTCCTGGGCTTAAGCCATCCTCCTGCCTCAGTCTCTTGAGTAGCTGGGACTACAGGTATGTGCAACCACACCCAGAGACAGGGTCTTGCTATGTTGCTTAGGCTCCTCTCGAACACCTGGCCTCAAGCAGTCCTCCTCTCTCTGCCTCCCAAAGTGCTGAGATTACAGGTGTGAGTCACCAAGCTGGCCCAGTGGGACATTTTAAATGCTATCCAAGGAGCATGGTCAGTGAGCTATACACTCAAGTAATGAATATCTGGATAATGTTTAATGGGCAATACTACTCACTGAAATGAACCCAAGGCATACTATAGCATCAATATTTTAACAATTTGACATTACCTGTGTTGTTTCTGAAATGCTAATCATATTTGGCCACATACTCCTTATCTATATTGCAGGAAATCACAAAAAGCTCAATGATAGTGATGTCTGGGTAATTTTTAATTCTTATTTTAACAAGTAACTTAGATCCTCTCCCTTCATTTTATTAAAGCAGTTAAGGGAAAGATACTGATATAAATTCTTTGCCAGGACCTACACACCCCCTGGTGGAGATAAGAATAAGTAATCAAATTCCCACACCCTGATGTCCTAATGTTAACCTGTTTGTTAAAGGTAACTTCTGTACAAGATTTTGTTTTCTATCAGTAGCACCTTGATCCTTGTAAACAGTAACAGGCCTGTGGTCTTAAATATTTATTGCCAGATGACGACACGTTGGGGAAAAAAACAGTATGTGTCTTCTTTCACCATTACCTGAGGTGGCTTCTCCGGCATGCAGACACGTGGGTAGGTGGAAAGGCAGTTCTTCCTTCATCTTAAATTCTGCGTTGTTGTATAAGATCCAAGTCATTTTGTGAAAGAAGTGAAAATGTAATAAACAATAATACTTTTTATATTTCTTGCTGCTGTCAAGTGATGCTATCCCGATGTAGTAATCTCTTTTCTGGCTTACCATTAAGAATACCAGAGTCTTGCACTAGATCAATGTAAAAAAAGAATTCGATATTCATATCTCTAGTTAAAAAAACCCATAATATTCTTATAGAATTAGTGGCAGAGGTTTTCAAATACTCTGCTTTTGCTGCCACATCATTCTTGATGTGATAAAGTTGCTAGGATAGGTTTGAAAAACAAAGCAAAAAAGGAAACATTGAAGAAAAATATAATAAAATTGAAATGCATTATAATGCTCCATGCATGAGTTAAATAGAGCCCAAATTACCAAATCTGCCTAAATTAACATTTCATCTGAGGATATTTTTGGCAGTGAAGCAAAAATTATCCTGTTTGCTGATTATCCTTCAGAAAATTACTTAATATACTGAATACTCACCATAATTGCCGAATATCCTTTAGAAAACTACTTATGCTTTTATGATAATCTATGAAATAAGTATCCCAGTTCTGTGTACTGCCAGTTACATTAAGAAAGGAGAACAATGTTTGTTACCCAAAACCATAGGACAGTGGAAACTGAACCCCACCAAGGAGACACTGACTTCATCTCTACTCACAATGTGATTCTTCACATCACCTAACTTTTATCCATGAAAATAATCGAGATAGTATTTATTCTGTTTATCTCCCAGGGTTCCCATGAAGGCCACAGGAAATAACACATGGGGGGAAGCTACACATCAAGTGATGTCATAATAGAAATATTTCAGGATTTATGTTTATAAAGGGTTTCAAGTTGTTGGGATTTATAGATATATCTCCATCTACAAATTAGATAACGAAAGTGTTGGATGTGAACTGATCTTTGTATGCTAAAACATTCAACCAGTCATTCATAATACACTTAAAAGGAATTGATAATCATTCAATAAACAAATATTTTATCTGGCAGTTGACTCGGTACCAGTACAAATGTAATTTTATATATAAAGATGTTCTTGACAAAAGCTATATCTGTGTGCTGTAGCTTTGTTCTTCCAACCCCCGAGTGGCAGGCATGGGAGCTGTTCTGCTCTACCTCGGCCCTGCAGTCAGAGGTCCCACTGCACGTGGCTCTTCTCCCAACATGTGTTAGGGTGAAGAACTTACTGTTCCAAGGAGAGCGCCCAGTGAGTCATAAAGTTTTGGAAGTAATATTTAGAAGTATATAGAGAACAAAGAGAGAAGCGAACCCAAGAAGAAAATGGGAGGAGAAATAAGAATGGAAGTGAAAGTTTATGTGTTGGAGATTTAGAGGTCTACGAACAAAACAAAAAACCATCACTATCTCCACCCCCACATGCATATAGTTATGAAGATTTTTAGATATTTGGGCATGCACGCAATGAGTAAATGCACTGACTATTGCTTATAGCAGGAAGCGTAATGAGATAATCAAACATGCATTTGCATACACTTAAATATAATTATTTAAGTAAAATCTTAGCTTTGATTGGCAAACCATCTATAAAAGTGGAATTAGGGGACCTATTTGAAAATATAAAAATTTAAGTCATGAATTTGAAATCTAGAAATGAAAACATCTTTTGTAGTTTTGTAATTTTCATTAATAGATTAAGGTAGATCCTCTTAATTTAAAAGCTAATTTAGAGAAAGGAAAAAATAGTTTGTGAGTCATCCAGTGGTCTTTTGCATCTGAGGAGGTCATGTAAATTAACAGATGCCAGGCACTCTCCAAAGCATGAACATGACCTCGAAACCAATCAAGCCTCTTTGCCATTTCCATTACATCTAAAACAAAAGGGTTAAGATGCCTGTGGACACAGTCCTGTGCTAAAAACTAATTTACTTCAAGTACCGCATCTAGAGAACTCCTGATCTCTTATAAGCTTTAGTGCCATTTCAAATATCAAATATACTTAAGATTTGTATTTATAATATATCGAAAAAAGAAACTTATGGAAATTAAGTACTGGTTGAATATTTTAACATACATAAAAGGGTACTATTAAGGAATATCTGAATTAAGATAGTTTTAGCATTTTCTTTCTGAAAATAATTCCAAGAAGAACAATGAAACTCATGCATGTTTGCAGATATCCTTGTCTACTTATAAGGGTTATTTGGAAATCTGTAACTTCAGGTCATTTCTGCTGTTTCTGCTTGTGTGGAAGATTGCATAATTAATTTAGAGAACAAGAATGATATATGACAAGTGAGAATTTTCTTTGTAAGTTCAGCCAAATTGAATGTGTAGCCAAAGTCAACAACAGCTACTCGAACTGGTTTGATTTTAGAAGCATGAGTGCCACGTAATTAAAGCCTCTAGTATCATCTGATTTTCTGCAGTTTTTCAATTAAAAAAAAGGTATTACATATATTTTAGCACACTCCCAGTTTATTGTGATTAAACCTTATTAACTCCTCTTTCACATTTTGGGGGTATCAGTAGTCAAGTAACAAACAGTGATGAGGCATTACATTCTAAAACAAAACACCAATGGCTAAAAATGGTAAATTAGTTATGTGAAATTAAATTAATAAAATTGAATAATGATTATTATTTGGGCTAGCACTATATAGCCTGCATTATTTAATATATATGAATATATAAAATCTATTCAAAAAATCATACTATAAGTGATCAGACTACATGACAAGTGATCAGCAAATCTCTGGTTGTTTCTGAGTAAGCAAGAGTCACTTAACAGGTTGAGGGTTGAGGGTTTCTAGATGTCTTCAAACAACAGTGTTTTCCTCGTCTCTAGACTTCTATTATAAAATCACAGCGCCTACTATTAATACCACTGGGATTCAGAAAATCATAGGTATTGCACACAGTTCCTCGCATGTGCATTCCTTAACCTTTCGTTAGATTTACTTAGAGTGAGAACCTGAACAATATAAAGCCTGTGAAACAAAAGCCGCAGGAGTCTGGAGAGTCTGAGGTTGTAAATTTAACTTGGACCACAGGCAGCTGCAGCCACTGGCATTCTTATGTCCCCTGCTGAGGATGATGCTACCCCACTCCCCTATCTCTGCAGGCGTTACTCCCCCCAGAAAAACCCTCCATAAAACCCAAGACTTTCTCCCCTCCCTTGGGGTGGATGCTGTTTGGCCTCCACCCACCTGCACCCAGATGTTCAAAATAAAACAGCATTTTGCTACGCATGAGGCTTTGTGTGCCTTCCTCTCCATTCCGACTTAACACTTCTCCACCTCATCTCTACCATGGGAACTGCCAAGGACACTTCACTTAAAGCTAAAGTACATCACTCCCAGAAATGAACTAAGGCTGCCCTTCTAGAACACTTTTTTTCTCCTTTTAAATCCAATCAAAACATACATTTTCTATCACCAGCATCAACTTTGTGGGCTATTCTGAATCTCCTCACTTTTGAAACATTAATGCATATATTCTTCCAATGTCCAGAGGATTCTACTCTTCATTTGCTGATTTATTACTTATTACCCACTTACTGAGTGACTCCTGTGGGTAAGATACTGTTCTAGGCTCTAGGGACACAAAGTTCTTGCTCTTATGGAACTCTATGACAGTCTAGGGCAGGCATCCTCAAACTACGGCCCGTGGGCCACATGCGGCCTGCCCAGGACATGTATCCAGTCCGCCGGGTGTTTTTGCCACCGCTGCCTGCCCTGCTTAGCAGCCAACTTGTCCCGGGCCCACAGTGCACACTCTCCAATGGTCTGAGGGACAGTGAACTGGCCCCCTGTTTAAAAAGTTTGAGGACCCTTGGTCTAGGGGAATGGGAAGGGACCACGCAGGTTAAACAAATTAACAAGAAGCTATCAGGTATTGCTAATGCTATGGCAAATGGGGTAAAGTGACTGAATATCTGTGTGAATATCTGTAGTATTTATACTTGTTACTTTTTAATCAACATAGATTTTCACAGAAAACTAAAAATTATAGATTTTACCATTCCTGATCCTAGGATAAAAATGATAGAATCTGTCAACACCGAAGAAACAAGCTTTTTCCAATGATAAAATCTGTTAACATTTGGGCCGGGCGCGGTGGCTCACGCCTGTAATCCTAGCACTCTGGGAGG
>VBSM01001124.1:5125846-5146604 GCA_008086735.1 Cheirogaleus medius
CTGTTAACATTTGAAGAAACAAGGCTTCCCCACAAAGATAAAAATGCAGAATAAAATAGGGAAGATATTAATAGTACATTGAAAGGTACCCTAGGTAGATAAGGAAATAAACCAAAAATTCAATACAAAGGCACAAAATAAAAAGGACATATACTTAAATACTCTTCTATCCTCAAAGTTAAAGTGAGAAAAGTTACTAGTGGTTTAAATATGTTTACCAAATGTAAGCCATTTTAAACAGTATTTCTAAGCCAATGTAAATTGGAGGTAAAAAGGACAAAAAAGAGAATTTTGTGAGAGAAAAAAATGGCAGTTGCCCCAAACCTTTAATCTTAGCCTTCTTTTAATGTTCCCTAATTAACACACATACCTTAATTCAACAATAAGCCAACAGAAAAATTATTGTATTTGCCAATTATGTGTAATATCCTTAAGTACCCACTGAGTTACTTGCTTAATAGGCCCTCCAAAGAAAGCAAGAAGTCTTGTAAGACAATCAACACAACAGTGACTTACCAGCGTTCTTTCCCTGTAGCTTTCAATTTGACTACTGTACTTTGAATTGTGCCAATGAAGAAGGCACATGAGATCAACTACAGAATTCAAAGGAAATTTTAAGGTAGCAGCTGCCTAGAATGATCCTGAATGTTTCTCCTTCACATAGAAACATTTTATCTAAAGGAAAATAAGTCATCAAGTTAAAACTTTCTAAAAGAGTTATCCTCCCTCCTCCCCACCCCCACCCTCACCCCACTCTAAGCCCACACAGGTCATAGCTATAAATTTGAAAGAGGCAAAACTATTAAACTAAGAGGATTAGAGCTAGTTACTAGTTCCAGGCCACACATGCCATTTTCATGTACAACACACACACACACACACACACACACATACACACATTGTTATACATATGCAATGGGTTTTTTTTTTTTTTTTTTTTTTTGAGACAGGGTCTCATTCTGTTGATTAGGCTAGAGTGCAGTGTTGTCATCATGGCTCTGAAATCCTAGGCTCAAGTGATCCTCCTGTCTCAATCTCCCAAGCAGCTGGGACTATAGGCCAGCACTACCACTCATGACTAATTTTTCTATTTTTTTGTAAAGATGGGGTCTGGCTATGTTGCTGAGGCTGGTCTTGAACTGTTGGCCTCAAGCAATCCTCCCTCCTTGGACTCCAAAAGTGCTAGGATTACAGATGTGAGCCACCATGCTCTGCCTGGGGCTCCATTTAATTGGACTTAGAAGATACTTTAATTAAAAACTTTACCCTCTAGCCTGGGTAACAGAGCAAGATTCTGTAGCAAAAAAACCCCCAAACCAACCAACAAACAAAACAGCTTTTTAAAGGATTATAGAAACTTTCTTAGCATTTATGACAATATTGGCCACATATATATTAATTTTCACTACTGATCAGGAACATAAACTCTTAAGGTACAAACACTACACACTTTATAACAACACACATGTGACAAGATTTTCAGAAACCCACTGTGGCAAAGCAGCACCTGAACTTTTTTATTTGGGTAGAATAAAAACAGAAACAGTAATGGGAAATTGAGATAACATTCCTTTGGTTCCTTCTCTGCCCCCAAAACATGTGCACCAAGGGAAATTCAACCATAGGAAATGTTACTCATGCTTAAAATAATCTATTCAGCCACTCAAATAAAACCACAAATCAAAGAAATTTTGAAAAACATTTTGATGAGTTTCAATGAAAACATTCTTTATTGGTAAACAGACACTTCAAACTTTTTCATTATATACATCATGCAAAATGACTGATTTCACACATGGTTGTCTAACTGCTCATTGTGACATACTATTTTTTGAGATGATTATAAATTTTAACAGTTACAATGACCACAGTAGTAAAAATAATTCAGGAAAATGACTCTCAATGAAGCAAAACACTATAGCAAGTATGAAAGTACTGTTCAACTCTCCTGGATGTTTAATTTTCCCTCTTAATGTAAATCTCTGTATTTTGGAAGACTACTATATACAAAAATGGAAGTTGTTTTTGTACGGGCATCTATAGGCACTGCACTTAATTGATACAAAGAAAATTTCAAATAATTTTACAATGTTTGGTTAATTTTTTTCCTGTTTTGTTAATCCAAAACAGGACAATGCCCTTTTATTTAAAACAGTCATTTCTGTCTAGAAATCGTTTCCTTATGAAGATGATTTTGCCCCATGCAAAGGTAGTTTACCCCTGGTAATCTTTCTGAGTTGGAGCTGGTAAGTATTATCTAAGTTGTTTTCAATAAGTGGAAAGGAGCTGGGCTTCCTATTCTGAGGGGAAGACCTAGGAATAGTCTTTCTATTATGACACTGAGAAAAATTCTTCCCTGCAGTAGTGGGATCAACACTTTTATCTTGTGGTAGTTCTGGAAGCATTCTCAGTATTAAAAACCCTAGCACAGGTAAATTCACCTCTTTGAAATAACCAGAGAAATATCCACCAGGAGAAAGGTGGATTCCAAATCTCCTAGCGGCACATTCAAGTTAATTGGCATGAGAAGGTAAAAAAGACTTTTCTAGATACCTGGCAGTGGGGTGCTGCTGTAACAAATACCTAAAAATGGAGAAGTGGCTCTGGAATGGGGCAGTAGGTAGAGGCTGGAAGAATTCTGAGGGGCATGACAGAAAGAACCGACACTGACTTAAACAGACTGTTAGTAGAAATATGGAATGGTAATGCTAGCGAGGGCTTGAAGGAAGTGAGGAGATGGAAGAGAATACCAAAATTGCCACAAAGAATGCTCAAATCATCACGAAATAACAATATTAAAGGTGCTGCTGTTGAGGGCTTAAAAGAAAATGAGGAATATGTTGTTGGAAAACTGGAAGAAAGGGATCCTTGTTACATAGTGACAAAAAGTTTAACTGAATTGTGTCTTGCAGTTATGTGGAAAGCAGAATTTATAAGTGATAAACTTAATGGTTAGCTGAAGATAGTTTCAAGCACACTATGGAAGGTACAGCCTGCCTTCTTCTTGCTGATTATAGTAAAATGTGAAAGGAGATAGATAAGTTGGGGGAAGAAATGCTAAATATAAAGAAACTAGGACTTGGTGGTGATTTAGGAAATTCTTAGCCTACCCAAACAGCAAAAGACACGAAAATTAAGAGATTCACTGTCAGGAATGCCTGCTTTAGAGAAACAGACAAGGATATGGCTGTACAACCTTTTGTGAATACCTCAGAAGGATCAAAAGGTCTGATAATTCAGTCACACAAAAGGCTCTTTGAAGACATTAAGGGTGTGAATCATAGATTCTCTGTTACTTCAGAAAAAGTAAAAAATAGAGATAGGCTTTTCTGGAAAAGATATACGAGGAGACACCCGCGCAATGGAGTGAATCACCGTGACATACACAGGAGACCCACAAGTTCCCTGACGACGTTACACTGGCAGAAACACTGCCAACTTTAACTGCAAGGTATAGAGAATGGAAGAAACAAGCTGACAAAACTACTTGGCTACAAGCATGTGCCTTTTGTGAAAAAAGGAAAGATGACTCAGATGGAGTTAAAAACCCAGAGAACTGAGCTGGGAGCCAAGGAAGATCAATCTCAGGCCTTAATAACCTAGTTAAGTGTGACTGGCTGGATTTATAAATTCACTGGTGTTGGTGGCTCCTTTTTTTGTTCTATTTTCTGCTTTTTAAAGAGGAATGTATATAACTGTTACTCTATGTTTGTCCTGTCATATCTGGGAGCAGATAACTGGTTTTCTAGGTCCACAGGTGCATAGACAGGAATTACAACCCAGGCATCATACCCAGATCCTCTCCCATGCTTAATTTAGATGATGTAAATGAGATTTGGGACTTTTGAGTTGGTGAGCTTTTGACAAGATTTTAAACTTTGAGTTGATGCTATAATGGGTTGAGACTTTTGAGCACCTTTGTTAGATATGAATCTTTGGGACAGGAGGTGGACTGTGGTAGTCAGGCAGAATAATGTCCCCCCTAAAATTTTAATGCCCTAATCTCCAAACCTCTGTGTAACCTTAAATGGTAAAAGGGACTTTGCAGATGTGATTAAAGTTACTACAGATCTTAAGACAGGGGGATAATCCTGTATTATCCAGTAGGCCCAATCTAATCATATGAGTACTTAAAAGCAGAGAATCCCTCCTGGCTGTTGTCAGGGAGACGTGATCACAGAAGGGTCAGAGAGATGCAATGGTGCTGGCTTTTAAGATGGAAGAAGGGGGCAACAAGCCAAGGAATGCAGGTGGCCAAAATTTATCTGTAAAAATAATAAAAATAACCTGTTTTTTTTTTTTTTTAACCTGGTTGTTTTTAATTCTGGAAGTATTTTCCTTATTAATATGGCACATTATCTATCCTCACATGCTACTGCATGTAAGGGCAATATTATTTTAGTTGCTGGAGTATCACAGTATTAAGAATATCTGCTTCTTGTAGTGTCATGCTTTCATCTGTTAGCTCTTTATTTGGAAATGAAGTCACAAGAATAAAGTCAAGAGTTGCAAATTCAGGACGGGACTGCACAATAAAGTCCCGGACATCCAGAATCCTGAAGAAATAAAATAAAATTAGATAACAGAAATAACACAATTTTAACTCCTATTTAAAAGTATTATAACTTTAATATACATTATTTCAATGGAAGAATTTATTTTAGCTTTAAGGTAAAATGTAAGGATTAACTCTGGAGTATACCTAACATTTAGTGTAAAATACATACAATCTTCAGGTGAGTAATGCATAAAATAAGTGTAACAATGTTGCCATACTGAAAGTGCAGGTCCTACTTCTTTCAGAGTGTGAAATATGTTAGCAGCGTTTGCCCCAGAAAAAAGATAACCATGATTGGCCTGTGGCAAGGTGAGTCAATAACTATGAAAAGTGTTAAGTCATAAGAATAATTTAAAAAAATTATTGTCACATATACATAGTAACTCAACTAGGATCATCAATGTATCCTTTAGGGTCTTGCTCAATGAACAAATACAAATAATATGAGCACAACAAATGTCTATGCACAAGTAAATGTTAAAGGACGTTTAAAAGTTTCTGTAGAACTTGACAAGAGAACAATTAAGCTTTACTTACACTATACATTTCTATTACAAAGAATGTGCTATACAGAATGTTAATCCCAATCAGAATTATCATACTTTTTTTTTTTTTGAGACAGAGTCTCACTCTGTTGCCTGGGCTAGAGTGCCGTGGCGTCAGCCTAGCTCACAGCAACCTCAAACTCCTGGGCTCAAGCAATCCTTCTGCCTCAGCCTCCCGAGTAGCTGGAACTACAGGCATGCGCCACCATGCCCGGCTAAAAATTATCATACATTTTTAAGTAAGGTCCAAATAAGTTTTTACTATATTAAGGTAAATCTGATTTCACTTCATATGGTTTTACCAACAATGCAAAACTACAGCTTTTAATTTATTTTTGTACGATATCTGAATTTGTATTAGTATTTGGATGGTTTACTATCCAAATTTAAATACCAATGTATTTCACTTCTTATATACAGCTATTACCCTTTTAAAAATGTTTCTTCTGTCAAAAACTTCAAAGTAAATCTAAAGAATATCATTATACTTCATTACTCAGGTCACATACAATTTTACTAAGACTACACTTGGCATATAACAGCAAACTAGACACTTTGCCAGTAAAGAAGTTTACCTGTGTGTACTATTGAATCTTTGTATCAAACGACTTCCATCTGCTAACCTGATTTGAATTTTTGTTGTTGGCACGGAATCATCAATGAGAACAACTGCATTAAGTATTGATTTATCTTCCTCTTCTGGGGAGGAAGGTGTACTGACTATTTCAGGTGTAAGGCTAAAAAAGAAGAATTAAAGAATTAGAACACAAATCTGAATACATAAGAAATAGGACAAAATGAAGACACTTAGATCTAGAGTTGATTCTCAAGTGATCCCCATATGACTTTTGGACTAGCAAGAACATGGCTTCATTTGCGTCTCCTATACTTCTTTTCACTTCTTTGTCATATAAAAATTATTTTCATTCCTATGATTATGATTTAGTTTATCCAATCTCTCTCAAAAGCCTAACTTTGCATCCTTTCCTCCTTTATCCTTTGAAAGGAGGAAATTTCATCAGACTGTTTAGCACAGCAGTTTCTTTAGTTAGAAATGTGAACTCTGAATTAATGTCAAAGAATGATTAAGAGCACAGACAGATTTGGTTTCACATCCTAGCTATGTCCACTGTGTAAACTTCAGTGAGTACATCAATCGCTATCTCAGCTCTATCATGTATAAAATGAGGGGAATAATACCATGTTATAAAGGTATATTACACCAGTAAGTCCTTGATATAGTACCTAAAACAGTGTTCCAACAGGTGTCTGCTTTTGCACATATTATTAGCATTAGTCATTTAATTTCAACTTGGTTAATATTACTTAAAAACATCTGATTGTAGTTACTGCTTTGCAAAAGAGAAATAACTTCTAAGTTATTACTGGGGAAAAAATTTTATGCATGGTGATGAATTTATAATGAAGCTTATCTGACAGAACTTTACCATTTGACTTTGATTACATTGCTTTCTTAGTACCTTCTAACATCTACCAGGATGATCAGTCAGTATAAGTCAAAAGTGAATGTCAAAAATCCAGTGCTCTTTTGGTTAAAAGATTAAAACAAATTCAGCCAAATTATTATTATTTTTTAATTCTTTTTCTTTTTTTTTTTGGAAGTGGGGTCTCACTTTGTTGCCCAGGCCAGAATGCACTGGCGTGATCATAGCTCAGTGTGATCTCGAACTCCTGCGCTCAAGTGATCCTCTCACCTCCACCTCCCAAGCAGCTGGTACTACAGGTGTGAACCACCATGCCCAGTTAATTTTTAAAAAAATTTCTGTAGATGGGGTATTGCTCTATTGCCCAGGCTAGTCTCAAACTCCTGGCCTCAAGCAATCCTCTACCTCCCAAAGTGCTGGAATTACAGGTGTAAGCGATGTGCCTAGCCTAGCCAAATTCTTATAGTCATAAAATCTTAATATTCTCTCAGTCATCTTGAGGGATTCTTTGATAGTCTTGATGTTTATTCTCTTGAATACTGAGATCTAGATGGCTTCCTATAAATTATCTACTTTTGAATAAAAATAAATGTATCAACATATTTATTAATATAAAAGTTCTATGAGCATTCAGGCTTTAGTCCAATGCAAATCTAACTCATGACATTTAACTCCCATTCAAAAAGTTTCTCTCAGAGTATATATGATAAATTAGTAAAATCAAGTGGTACTTACTAACACTTCCCCTTTCTTTAGCTATTTCCTGACAGATTTTAGAACCTATTTGAGAATTATAAATGATAAAGGTATGAAAAAGGATAAGATGATGATTTACAATAAATGACCAGATATTAAGAATTTTTTTCAAGTTCAGAATTGAGAGCTTAAATAGTTGTACTGCCAACCTGGTTTACTGTTCCAACAGTTCAGCATCCCTAACACAGGGATATGTTTTTTAAAGAACAGGGTGGGAAATTAATTGATAAAACAAGGTTTCTAGGCAAACAGGAAGAAAGGATATGGGATATAATTGCCTCAGACAAGGGGGAAAACAACAACTTCTCCAGATGTAAGGAAAGATGGATACAGTTATTAGTAAACTTGGAGGCTGAGGGAAACATATTAAGAAAGTTAATTCCTGTCAGGCTTTATTGCTCAGTGAAGGTGGAAGCAAAGAAATCTTTTGAGATGGAGGGCAGGGGTAGAATCTGGGGCTTAGAGAAGCAGGGAGCATCGGGGTCGGTCCTGGGAGACTGGGGGAGGCCAGCACTGTCTGCCCAGCATGGCCAAGGCTGCAGTCAGGTAAGGGGCTGCCGAAGAGCTGGGATAAGAAAAGGAAGGAAAGGCAGGAAGGAAGGGGTTGTTAAGCTTTAGAGAAAAGAGCCATGAGCGGTTCAGGGACCAAGACAAGGTCAAACCTCAGGTGAGTGGGAGTAGCCAGCCCAATCTTTCCGACTGAACAGTACGATGAACAGAGTGACTGTTCTTAAGCAGAAATCTGCTTCATATCATGATTTTTATCATTATACAAGGCAGCTCAAAAGCCTACAGCGAATGTCTACTTGCTAGTCCTGCCTATCAAAAATGACTGTGATTTCTAGGTCTTTTCCTTGCCAGGCTCTACTCCAGCTTACCAAGTTAATTTTCATTCAATAATACAGTTTGAACTACAATTGTAAATTTGCAGTTTTACATCTATGATTTACTTGCTTCTGTTATATTATGTGAGGGTATTGGGTAATATTTTTACTGCATTTAAGTTTGTCCTATAATTGTTTGTATATCACAATTAAAAATAAAGTTAGTTTCCATCCAGGTAGTGTTCGTTTATAGTTAGACTGCCATTTATGGAAGACAATGGATTATTCCCATTTCTGCTTTACTTGATTATTTTTATTTCTCTGTTCAATAAATTAATTGTCTGTAACCCTTGAGAAATGAGCCATTTTAGAAAGCTACTTTCTACATAGATAAATGTTAACTTTAAAATTTTTATTTTAATATGTTTCTTAATGTAAATCCTTAAAGTGTTCTATGCAACTCTTCACTTTTTAAAAGAATATGATACTCTCTTATTCAACATTTGGGTTCATGTGCATATAGCCTAACACTACCACACCAATCTTCTAGTGTAACTTTCCTATACTCTAGGAGCTGGAAATTCTAAAGACTACATTTCACAGACTCCCTTGCAGCTTGGATTTTATATGATTCTACCTTTCCATCAAGCAAATATTTATTTGTATAGTGAAAGTATATATTTGTGAAGTGGAAGCTATGCAGCTCTTCTGGTTACCAAGGTGGTGAAGACAGTGGTTCTTCTATGACAGAATGTTCTAGTATTTGGTCCCTAGCTTTGTGGGCACCGAGTACTTGATTTGGGATGGGGTGGGATATGAGGTGTTTTCTCTAGAACATTCTTCTATTATGTTTGTTTCTCCTAAGGAAACCTTCATTTGCTATCTCTTCCAAAAATTCTATAAACTACCCAAGACCCTGTAGAAACCCCTTCCTACTTAAACTAGCAATAGATTGTTTTCTAGAATCAAATTCCTGATTAATATGGCTAGTAATTAACATGGCATTCTCACCACTGATCTCTGTCACTCTCTTCTATTTGTTTCTTCTAACACTATAAATGGAGTAATAATACTATCTACATCAGAGTTGTGAAGATTAAGTGAGACAATGCATGTAAATTGCTTAGAGGGCTGGGATCATGGTAATTGCTATCTAAGTATTAACTACTAATATCATTACCAGATTTTTATATCTAATTCCACCTGCAAGGTCTTCATTGTTCATATTTCAGTTTTTACTTCAGAGGTCATTTTGCTCTTTTTATTCTCAAAGAAAATTCATGTTGAACAAAGACAAGTATTTTTCTCATTTTAGGATTTTTACCTTCCAAGTTTTTGCCCTTCTCCACTAAAAGCCTTGAACCTCAATCTAGGTTTTATGTATTCTTGATCCTGATGATCCTCCATATCCAAATTCACTTGGCCACCATGAACCAGGCGTTGAAGCTCCAGGGGAATCTCTCTTTTAAAAAGGGGGAAAAAAGGTTTTAATTAAGTTTTTCAAAAATTACACTGTTGAGATGACTGTAATCAAGTCATGAGCCACACTGGAAAATAACAATTTTTGCTTAAATTATAAAATATAAAAATTTCCATGAAGATTGATTAGTCTTTGTAGATCTTTCTTTCTTAAAGTCACCTCCCATTATTCTGTAGTGGTTTTCAATGTAGGGATGTTTTTGGTTGTTGGTCATCTTGGAGTACTTCTAACATTTAAGAAGTTAAGTTGTAAGACAGCAGTTTATACCTAAATTAGCACTAGACAATTCTTATGAGGATAAACAGTCAATGTGGATATTTATTTCTAACCCCCTGGAGAAAGTTCTGAAAATTGCTACAATCGTCGGTGACTCACAAGAGCACTGCTGTCATTCGGTGTCAGGGTAGGGGTGTCAGATGTACTGCAAAAGGGGATTTGTCTCACACAACGAAGACTTCTCTTGGGTTCCAAAGAATTGCCAACTGCTCTCCAGGGAGCCACATGGATGACAACACTGTTTATAATGTCTGAGCCTAAAACCTAATTCTGTCTTATAAATAAGCAAAATACACTTTTGGGGCTACTGTATTAACACATGTTGAAATTTCCAGGAACGCACTATCACATAAACTGAGATAAGACTGCAGTTGGTTTGGAACTTTACCAAGTACTTGAATACAATGCCACTTGTAGTAATTACACTTACACACTTCATCACTGTTTTTATACCTGTCATTTTTACCTGAGAAGTGATAGACTGCATACAGGTGCAAATTATCTGACTACTTATGTCTCCCCTGGTGTGGTCATACCTGAGCATTTATAAATTAAAATATGTATCATTTTATGATAAATTACTTTCCTTTATTTCTTCATTATATTTAAGGTAGAATACTATATCAATATTTTGGGAAATAATGTACACAGGTAGATTATATCATTGATGAGTTCTTCTTTGAGGATAGTATAGATGGTGTTACAAAATACTTATTACAAAAAAGAGTCAATGGATCTTACACAGTTGAGAACCACTATTTGACATCATTTATTTTTTTCAAGGAGTCTTTTCTAAAACTCTTCTTAATCATAATCAGAATTTGTACTCAAGGATACTGTACAGCTCAAATTTAAAAATACTTTTAATATACTATGTCTGTTTAAACATTAGCCTACAAAGTTTATGGATTATTTTCATTTAACGATAAATCAGTTTTAATCTATATAATAGTACATTCATCGTCAATATGTTCATATCTTCCACTATCTTGAAATTAGCATCAATTTCAATAGTTACATTGGTCTTCACTTAGCAGATGAACATTTCCCCACCCAGCTGCTCCCAGCTCCTCCCAGTGATTCCGCAGGTCTCCAAGTCCATAGCTTTGACTTAAAACTATTATATCCTGTATTTGCCACCACCATATATTGCCTCCTAGGATAGCTTCCTGCCTTTCTCAATGACTTCAGCATACTTAATAGCATTTCTTGCCTTTATCTGGTATCATGACATTATCTGTATAGAATTTAAATTCAAATTCATACTAATTAGTTTTCTAAAATACCTTTTTCCTTCGGAGTTCATTGACTACTTTGACCTCAATGAATTTAATCCCCACTCCACTTCAGCCACCCTCCCCGGACACATTTCATCACTTGGAAAAGCTCCACCTTCAATCCCTTTATGGAGTATAACCCCCGCCCCCCAACTCTGGTCCCTTCCTGCTACTAATCTCCCAGTTTATGACCAACCTTGTGTCTATAGTTGTATTTCCATTTAGGAATAACTCACTGTCAGCTAGTGAAATCATAACATAGAAAAGCTTTTTATTATTATAGCAAAATCACTCAATTTCTCACCCTTTAGCAAGAAAAGCTGGTTAAGTTACAATGTTCTGTGAATGAGTCAGAGCACTGAATATGTGGTTTACTTTCACAAATTTTAACTTCAAACTAACCTGACAAAAATCTTCTGCCAGCAGTAATACCACTTTAAAAAATTTCTAATATAAGTTGAATTTCAGGCATACATGCAATGAGAGTCGCCCTGTCAACAGTAAGCAGGACAGTGGCTTAGTGGATGGGCAGCTACATGCTAATCAATTCACTGATTATTACATTAAGATGTTTCTTCTTGGAATTGGGTCCATAGTTTCATCAGATTTCAAAATGGGCCAATGTCCAATGCCCCTGCCCCACAAAGTTAAGAACCAGCGACTTACAGATAGCAATATATCCTTTATATACTCAAGAATATTATACCCCTGACAACCACTTAACACAATATATTCCAGGAACCAACTGTTGAAAACCAGTAGTGTACTACTGATTACAGTCTGTTTAAAAAAAATATACCCCCACTCTAAGTAACAAATAGAATACAAATAATATATCTTACCCTCTCTTAACAGACTCCAGAAATTGAGCATTTGTTGGGTCACTATAAGGTCTCAATTCTCCATCATCTAAACTGAATCCATTGCTCCACAGTTTAAGCAAAATCTGAACCTTTTGAGCATAGGAGAAAAAAAAAAATATATATATATAATAATACATCTCCCAACCAATTTTAAGTTACAAATGTGATATGTTACAACATATTAAACCATTTAATTAATTTAAAACAGGGAATTATTTGTGCTATTCTTTACTTATAAAGACATAAGTGAAACCACATGTGTTTTCTTAGCAAATTTATATTTAGCTTAACAAACTGACAATGACAGCAAATGCCAAAGGTCCCACAACTGGACCCTGGCCTTGAAGTACAATTACTGGTGGTTCATTAGAAAATAAAAGTAATAAGAAGAGAACATCCAGCTACACCCCACTACTCCCCACCCTCTTCCTTCATCTACACCCACACTACACTCTTCTGTGCCACAGAGCTTAAACAGTGGGGGCAAGACTGAATTTCCACTGATCATCCAAGAATATATAAATGTTTAAAATGAAAATTAAAACTCCAAAATTTCAAAAAGCAACAGAAGCAAAGAATGACTTTAGGTATTCTAATATTTATAACTCAGCTAGAATGTTTATATTATGATAATACACCACTTATAATAATTATAATCTATACATATAAAGTTCATTTTCTTAAACATTTTTTTAAGAGATGAGGTCTTGCTATGTTGCCCAGGCTGGCCTTCAACTCTTGGGCTCAAGTGATCCTCCTGCCTCAGCCTTCCAATTATCTGGAATTTACACTGTGCTCACCTGTATGTTCATTTTGACAGTGAATCACACATTCAACAAATAGCTATGTATCTCTAAATGCAAAGCATGATTGACATACAAAATAAAAATGGAGACTGAAAACTTACGTGTTGGTCCTTCAAAACAAGGTTTCAAAAAATAACAGAAATATATTTATATTATCAATTTTTAATTTTAAAACAAACAGTAGTAACTAGAGGCAAATATTTATACTTTTTCATTTTGGTTATTGTACCTACATCTTGTAGCTGATTTTCTCCATAGATATATTCAGACCGCTTACAAAAGGAATTACCCAATCTGTATCCTCCACCTGTAAATGACTAAAATACATAGCAAGTGAGTTAAAAATTCACTAAGGATTATTCACTAAAATATTATAACATATAATATATATTTTAAAACTAGATGAACTGTAATTAGCCAAACTGGTTCATACCCAGAAAATTTTATATTAAAATGAAAGTCTTATGTTATAGAGAAGTGTATTCAAGTAAAAAATTATGTTTCTTTCCATAAAAATATTAGTGACTCACAAGCTGAAATAGTAATAATAATAATATACATCAAAATATATATTTTCAAGTATAAATTTTTAAAAAAACTACCCTTAATATTTTATGACAAGTCTTTTAATAAAAATTGTAACGATTAAATCATGTTTCACAAAGGAAGGATTTTATAAATGGGTATGAACCAACCTAAGAAAACCTCTATCCTTATTTTATAAGTTGCTTTTATTCAACTGTAACAAGTCAGCTATGACTGCATTTTTTATTTTGCTATACTAATCACAAGGTCTTCTATTCTTCAGGTAGGACAGCTTATGAGGTAAAAATGTTATTCCTTTTAATCACCTTTTATATCATGAATGAGCTTTTAATTATTGCATTGCTTTCTTCTCCATAGAATAAATTGTATCAATTCCACAATTTTCTTACAAAATTAGAGAATCCACAAGAGCCAAAATTACCTTAAGACTTGACTAAAAGAGAATTTCAAACTGTTGACAAATAATGAAATGAAAGCTAAAATTTAAGTTTCATAACCTCCTCAAATGATTTTGGTAGGGAAATTCCAGGTTGAGAAATGCTGATTGTAAGAATATATGACAATTATATTAAAAAAGACACTTGAACTATTCTTCAATATACCAATACTGTGTCATTTGATACAGTTATAAAAGCTCTATAAAAAGTTTACAGAAATTCAGAAAGGTACAAAAGCAATTCAATGGAGGAAGAAGAGCCTTTCAACAAGTGATGTTGGAGCAACTGTGCATCATAAGCACAAAAATGACCCTTGATGTAAACCTCACACCTTTATAAAATCAACTCAAAATGGATCATAGATTTAAATGTAAAATTTTTCTAGATAATATAGGAGAAAATCTTTGGGACCTACATTTAGGTGAAAAGTTCTTAGACAAGACACCAAAAGCATGAGCTGTTAAAAAGAAAAAGAATAAATTGGATTTTATCAAAATTTAAAACTTTTGCTCTGTGAAAAACTCTGTTAAGAGGATAAAAATACAAATTACAGTCTGGGAGAAAATATTTGCAAACCATATATCTGACAAAGGACCCAGACCTATTAAAATATACAAAGAATCCTCAAAACTCAAAAGTAATAAAATAAAAAATCCAATTAGAAAATGGGCAAAAGTCATGAAGAGACATTATAATAAAGATAATAGCAAATAAGCACATGAAAAGATGTTCAACATTACTAGCCATGAGGAAAATATAAATTAACATCATTAGTCCTTAGGGAAATACAAATTAGAACCAGTGTTATCACTACACACCCATCAAAATGGCAAAAATTAAAAATAGTGACAATACCAAATGTTGGTAAGGATGTAGAGAAACTGGCTCTCTCATACATTATAAGAAGATAAAATGGCATAACCACTCTGGAAAACAGGTGGGTAGTTTCTTAAAAAACCAAACATACACTTAATATATGACCCAGCAATTGCACTCCTGGGCATTTATCCCAGAGAAATGAAAAGTTATGTAAGTAAAATAAAACCTGTACAAAATTGCTCACAGCAGCTTTATTTGTAATAGTCTAAAACCAGAAACAACTAAAATGTCCCTCAATAAATGAATGTTTAAACCGTGGTATACCCATACCATGAAATGCTACTCAGAAATTAAAAAGGAACAATGTTGATACATGCAATTATGCTGAGTGAAAAGAGCTATTCCCAAAAGGTCACATATTGTATGATTCCATTTGTATCACATTCTCAATATTACAAAACTGTAGAAATGGAACAGTGATTAGTGATGGCTAGAAGTTATGGTAGGAGAGAGGGAGGGAGCAGGGTGTGACTACAAAGGAGCAGGGAGAGCTTGTGACAATGGAATGGTATCTCAATATAGTTGGGCGACTACACAAATCTACACATGTAGACATAAATGACATAAAACTGTACACACACATTGTACCCAGGTCAAATTACTGGCTTTGATATTACACTAAAATCATGTAAGATGTAACCACTGGGGGAAACGGGATGAAAGGGTTATGGGTCATCCCTGTATTCTTTTTATAAATGCCTGTGAATTGATAATTATTTCAAAATTAAAAGGTAAATTAAAAAGTTGCATAGAAATGTAAGAAATTGCCTCAACTGTGAATCATTAATGGAAAGACTATAACCTTATAAGAATGAAACAAGTATTTTAAGAAAAACATAATTTTTTCCTTCCCCTCCCCAAAAACATACAGTTAGAAAAATGTTTGTAAACAATATAAAAACAATAGAGGAAATTAAATATAGAAATAGTATAGTTTTAAAATTGAATACTGACCTTAGATTTGTCATCACCTGAAGCTCTTGTGGCTTCATTCAGAGGGACAGCCCCATGTTCCCTTGCCTCTTTGAAAAGTTCATTGACGATTTTCCCAGTTGAAGGTCGAACTATATGTAATCCACTGTATTCATTTTCACTTGAATAAAACCTTTAAACATAGTTCATAAATAAAAACATAAACAGAGAAGTACTTTAAAGTAAAAGCTAGTCTTGCGAAGTAACTTTTATTTAAAAAGAGGCATTCTTGTGACTTCAGTGGAAATAAGCTAGTCCCTTCCCCCTGAGGCCCTATTCAGTAGGGACCTAGTTAGTGAGGAAATCTCTAGGTTTAGAATATAAACATCTAACTAAACTACACGGCTACACATAGAAGGTTTATTCTTCAGAGATTTTTGGATTGAAAAGAACCTACTCAATTAAACCCCCCTGTATTTGTTAAAAGCAAATAATTCAGATAGTTTTTCAATGATTAATTTCTACTCTGATTCCAACTTCATAAATGGTCCTAGAGAACATAAAAATTTCCCTTATATAAGATTATTACCCTACTTTTTCATCTTCCAAAGTTTTTTCAATCAAAGATATCAGAAAATAACCAATGAAGTATCAACATAGAGACTTCTAGAATGACGACAAAGCTCATGTTAAACTATTCATACTCTGCAATCCAGTTTCCAAATTCGCACTGAACTGACTCACAAAACAACGGGGGGGAAATTATTTAAGCACTGGAGACTAGAAACCGAGGTTACCGTCAAGACTTTATTCCAAATTAGTAGATGCGAAACTATGATAGAGGGAAGAGCAGACCAGCTCTTACTTCACTGTAAGTGAAGGAAAAAAATCCACCTGGACCACAAGTAGACACTACTTGAACCCCACTAACTGCTGAAGGGGGCGTTGTTCATCCTGCCAGTGCTCTGGGGAAGTATACTGGGGTCCAGAGCAGGAGCTTATGGAAGCATTCCTCCCAAGCTTAAACTTAAGAGTTCAGGGTAGCAAGCAAGGGTGAACACTGCCCTAGCTGTCTCCTAAGATAAACATGAGCATTAGAAGGAGTTTGATAGCAGACGATTTTAGGCAGCTATGACAAATACAGAAAAGCAAAGCAAAGTTTCCTGCTGCAGCTATCTCCTGTTGTATCTTCCTCCTTCCCTGCCCCAGGTCTCTAATCTCACAAAGCAAATAATCAGTCCGTTTTATCTCAGTCTTGGTGAGAAAGATCTTACTGGAAAAATCAGCCACAGGAAATTATTTACTAGCTCCTTTATGGTTTATGGTCTTTGTTACTTATTTAAGAAATCTTTGCCTACCGCAAAGTCATGAAGATACTCTATTTTCTTTAGAAGTTTTATTGTTTTAATTTTTACATTTACATCCACAACCCATTTATAACTGATGTTCTCAGATGGCAAAAGGGAGAGGCCCAAGAATTATTTTTCCCCATGTAAATGTCCATTTGTCCCAGTACCATGTAATGAAATTCCCTCCCCTCACTGCTCTGCAGTGTCATCTTTGTCATAAATCAAGCGTGTGTTTATGATTCTGAGTTCTCTATTTTGTTCCATTGGTTTACTGTTAATGCTTACTCTCGTAACTATTGCAGATGTAAAAGTAAATCTTTATATCCAGTATTGTAAGTCCTCAACTTTGTTTTATTTCTTCATGAATATTCTGGCTACTGTTTTTTTTGGGGGTGGTACTAACAATATTTATTGACTGTTGAAGTATTAATAATACTCTATGCTCATATAAACTAACCTATTAAATATAAATGAAAAGGAATAAAATTCCCTTTAATTAGAAGGAAGAAATATCAAGAACGATAAAACAATTTTTGATTTCTAGAACACTTGGAAATCCCCTAATCAACTATAAATTCCCCAAATTCAGAGACTTGTGAAAGGCAATATTGGTCACTATATTTTCATTCAACAAATACCTGTCGAGTGCTTGCTATGTGCAAGGCACTGTTCTAGGTACCATGTATCCAGCATTAAACAAAACAAAGTCCTTGTCTTTATGGAGCTTACATTCAAGCAGTATAAGCCAGATCAAAAAAATATGTGTGTTTATTCTTGACCTTTTGTATTTTCCTAAACTTTTAGAATTTATTAGTTTGCATTAAACCCTTCCCCACTATTTATAGGATATAGCTTAATATTAAATCTTCCAATTCTGAATGTCACCCTTCCTTTGGGTCTTCTGTGTTATATTTTGCTGGCACTGGTTTTGCAGTTTTTGTTAGATTCATTCCCAGGCATTTGATATTTTTGAATATAAATACTATCTTTTTAAAATGTAATCTTCTAATATTTCTACTTGTATATAGAAATAAAACTGATTTCTGAATACCGATCTTGTATTTAGGATCAAAGATCTTGCTAAACACACTATTAATCAAGTAGTTTGACTAAAGAGGCTTTTATAGTTTTTTTGTGTGCAATCATGTCATTGCAAATAAAGAGTTTTATTTCTCTTTCCAATTTGTATACTTTTGTTTTCCTTACCTAATTCTGCTGACTAAAACCTCCAGGTTGAATGAAAATGGTGATAGGGGTGACCTTTGCTATGTTCCCAACTCCAGAAGGAAATCTTTCACTATTGTACCATTAACTGTGATCTTCACAGGTTTTCTGTAGATCCTTTAAAATCAGATTAATTTGATCCCTTTATTCTCAGTTTGCTGTATTTTCTAAAATTATGAATGTTGTGATTTTCACTTTATATATTTTAAGCCATGTAACCAAATTTAGAATCATTCTATCTTCTGGTTGAAGTGACATTTTATCATTATGAAATGTCTCCTCTTTAACTTCAGTAGTGCTTCTTGCCTCAAGGACTGTCTTATCTGATATTAGTATAGTTGTACCAGCATTTTTTTGGTTAGTGTTTGCATGGTACATCCTTTTCCTTTCAGTTTCTGTGTCCTTATATTTAACACTTACCTTCCATAAGCCACACAGAGTTATTTTTATTAATTGAACCTGCCAATGTGTCCTTTAAATAGATTTAGACCATTTATATTTAATATAACTATTGCTATATATATTTGTACATTTGTAATGTAATTATCCTTTATGCTCCTTATTTTCTTCTTTCGTGCCCTCTGCTGAATTAGTCAAATAACTGTTATTTCCCTTGTTAGTTATACATTATTTTATTTTTCTTTTGGATACTACCCCAGAGATTACAACATACAATTTTCACTTATTAGAGTCTAATATAAATTATAATACTTTTACCACTTCCAGATAATAAAAGAAACTGAAAACATTTAAAATAAATTTAGTAGTAATATTAATAGCAAGTTTTTTTTGGGGGGGGGGCTTGTGTGTGTGAGACAGAGTCTCGCTTGGTTGCCCTGGCTAGAGTGCCATGGTGTCATTATAGCTCACTGCAACCTCAAACTCCTGGGTTCAAGCAATCCTCTTGCCTCAGTCTCCTGAGTAGCTGGGACTACAGGCATGCACCACCACACCCGGCTAATTTTTCTGTTTTTAGTAGAGACAGGGTCTTGCCCTTGTGCAGGCTGGTCTCCAACTACTGAGCTCATGTAATCCTCCCACCTCAGCCTTCCAGAGTGCTAGGATTACAGGCATGAGCTCCTGTACCCGGCCACAAATAAAGTTAAAGGCATAAACATTATATGGTAAAAATAGGATAATTTTATACCTATTACTTGTTTATTTCTCTTATCTAGCTTCCTTGTTAGATTTTAAACTCTATGAAGTCAAAGATCACCATATTTTACATCCCTAGAATAACTAACACAACTGAAACTGAAGAATGGATAAATTTATCCTTTATGGAGATATAATAGCTATTCTTTGTAGGCTGTTTAATCAATATTCATGAAAAAGGAAATATTAATACTTTTACTCAAATAAAGAAAAATATAGACAAAATTAAGCCATGGGACATACTCAAATTACTTTAAAACTTGTAATTCCATTTTTATCTGGACTTCTTTCTTTCTTAAGCTTCTGAAAGAGTGATATTTAAACTATCAATTATTTTTCTTACACTAGTAAATTTTCAAAAACAGATTTTAATGTCTTATCAATTACTTCAATTCAGTAACGATGTGATTACTGTAACCCTCCATTAAGTGAAAGTAGTTCTATTCAGTGTCAATTCACATCGAACTACTCAGAGTAGCATTAAGAATAAAAGAATCATTACTTTATGAACCTGACATTTTTTAACAATTGAAAATAAATATGAATTATTGAAGACTACATTCTCCTTTGTCTATCTCTTTAACTCCTAATGATGACCCAAAACTTAAACATAATATCTGTACCTGGTGCCCATACTTCCCACGCACTTTCATGGGAGCAAGAATTTTGCTCCCATGTTGCTGCTGAATCTATTTTATTCAAAGGTTCTGAGTTACCTTCTTACCGTCAAACCCAAAAGACTCTTCTCAGCTATTATTTACTTTCTGAAATATTTGATACTTTTAAACCTACCCGCCTTCTCCTATCCCTCACATCATATTTGAACTCTGTCTCTCCTGGACTTTGATGATACCAAAACTGTTGTTTCTTTGCCCAGTGGAAACTAACAGCTCCCCCTCTATTTTACTGAGTTTTCTTTCTCCTTCTCTTGCATAATTAAGTATGCCCATGTCCTTGACTCCCATTCTCTAAACTCATTTGATCATAAAAATATTTATCCACTGCCAAAGATAACCTGTTGCATACAGATGATTCTCAACTATATGTTTTCACCACCCTCTTACTTACGGTCCAGTATTGAATTTAAAAGCACCTACTACTTAAATCAAGTTTATCAACTCCAAAACTAAACCTGTGTTCCACACATGAACCCTTTTTCATTAACAATCACATTATTTTTCTATATCCCAGACTAAAAGCCTTTAAGTTTTCTGTTTTTCCTATTCACTTACTCCTTATATCCCATGTCATCAAGTTTCTATAATAAATTCCTTGAAAGTACCCTACGTCAGTATCACCCTTTCTCCTCCATTCTGTTAATACCACTTAAATCCAAAATTTTATTATCCCACTCCTTAGATTACCACAACTATTTTCTTCTTGGTTTCTTTGCCTTCTTATCCTGTTCTTCCCATAACAATCTTTT
>VBSM01001124.1:5146614-5180905 GCA_008086735.1 Cheirogaleus medius
TTTGAGACAGGGTCTCACTTTGTCACCTAGGCTAGAGTACAGTGGCACAATCATAATTTAACACAGCCTCAAGCCCTTGGGCTCAAGCTATCCTTCCACTTCAGCCTTCCAAGTAGCAAGGACTACAGAAGTGTGTCACCATGCCTAGCTAACTGTTTTATTTTTTGTAGAGATCGGATCTCACTGAGTTGCCCAGGCCGGTCTTGGCCTCAAGCAATCCTCCTGCCTTGTTGATCTCCCAAAGTGCTGAGATCACATGCGTGAGCCACCATGCCCTACTATAATTTTATATGGTACTGTCTGTCCTACTTTCCTACAAGGACAAAATAATAATAGCTAACATTTATCAAAAGGTGACTATATGCTCTTTTAACCCTCATAACAATGGTATTATCCCCATTTTACAGGTGAGAAAACAAAAACAAAGAGTTTAAATAACTTGCCCACTGGCAAAACCTTATTAGAAAAGAGAGAAAAAAATACAAATGAGGTGTGTCTATCTCTAGAGTCAAAGATTTTAACACTATATAATAGTTTTATCATTAAATTTAGCTTAAAAAACATGATGGCTTTCTACTGCCTTCTAGACAGGTATAATTTATCTCCTTGGCTTTCATGGTTGTATCCAGGACTGGCTACTTAATTTGTGGGGCCCAGGGAAAATGAAAATGTGAGTCCCCTTGTTCAAAATTTACTAAGAATTTTAAGATGGTAACAGCAAAACATTAAACCAAGTATGGGGCTCTTCTGAGCATGGGGCACTGCGTGAGAGCAAAGTTCACATGCCCGTGAAACCCTGCTGGCTGCACCTCCACCTATCCAACCTTATTTGCCACTAAAGTTCTGTGGGTTCATTTTCTGATTCTTCTGGTCAATTTGATTATCTTCTTCTGTGTGCTTCTTTGTTCCTGGAATTTTGTCCTTTATCTTCTGTGCTTATCTAAATCTTAATAATCTTTTAAGGCCCAGGTAAGTACCAACTCTATGCTAAACATCTTATATATTTTATCTCATTTAATTCTTAAAACAATACTTCTATTAATATATAATGACTTGTGGAGGACATTTAAGTTCTGTGATACATAACCTTTTGTGGATGAGCATGTTAAAACAGGCATCACACTATATTCTTCTGAGGGTTTTTCTGTAGGTTATGTACCTCCTTTTGTAAATTAAAAACACAGACCATATTATGTTTAGAGTTTCACACAATGAAAATATCTTGGCTTAAAGTGACAATGAGAAGATAACTGATTTGATTTATAATACTGCCCAAGGACCATGAATATAAACACTGTTTCCTAAACCAAACAAATCTGTAGAAGTACAATAAAACTGGGCTAATGTTGATATGGAATATGAAATCAAACGAAGTGCATACTTAGAGTTAGAAAATATCATACTTAGAAAAAAGATTGCTGATAATTTGCTACACATTGTATTATAAGCAGGTTAAACACAGTTTGAGTCTCAACCAGTATCTTTTAAGGAAGCTCATCTTTTTGGATATGTAAATAATTCTAGAGATCAAACGCGAGACACAAAATCCTTAAAAAACTTGACTGTCAGATTGCAAATACTAATGGCAACATCATTTCAGGTAGCATAAAAGAGGAAAACCCTTCACTGAAATATCTTAGTGACCATATTTGAATAGCAAGGAAAATATTAATACTTATTGTAGGAACTCAAAAACTTTAATTTGCTACATCAAGAGAAAATTAAGTCATTCAACATATGCTGAAACTGGGGAAACAATGGTCAAATAGTGAATGAATGAAACTTACACATATCAATATATACTAAGTACTTTCAAAAACTGGGAGAATATACAAATTAAGGAAGCAGTTAAAAATATTTTATATATGTAAAAATAAGAATTATACATATTAGAAACATATACACAAAAAATAAAAATTAAATGAAAGGATAAGATATTCAAACAGTGCCAAGATACCAACCTGCTGATTACAAAGGACAAACTGTACCTTACAATGGAGTGATGTGGTGGTCAGCACCTTAACCAAGTGAACATATCACCAATAATGGAAAAACCTGAAATTATATGACTTTTGATGTCATATAATAAATAGACAATATCACTTATCTAGCATCTTGACAAAAATGTTTAATACGAACCTAATCATGAGGAAATGATCTAGAATGTGGGACATTTGATAAGACATTTGGCCTAGATTTTTCAAAAAAGTCAATGTAATAGATTATGTAGCTGAGCTAAAAACAACAAAAAGATGGGAAAAATGCTCTGGATTCAAAAATTCAAAACAGGAATAATCAAATGCAATGTGTGGTCCTTGGCTGGATCCTAAATCCAAAGAAAAGCCTATAAGAAATGTCTGAATTACAGACTATATATTCAAGGACATTGGTAGAATTACTGTTAATTTTTTAAGGTATGTTACCAAGGTTATAAAGGAGTGTGTGCTTATTCCTAGGAGATGCATGCTGAAGTATTTAGGGGTGAAGTGTCAGGATGGCTACAATTTCCTTTCAAATGGTTGAGTAAAAGAGAGTGAGTGTGCAAAAGAGAGTGAATGTGCAAAAGAGAGTGAGTGTGCATGAACGCAATGTTACAACATATTAACAGATGTTACAAGATGTTAAGTGAGGCATATGCAGTATTTAGTCACTCTACTAGTCTTTCAATTTTCTATGGATTTGAAAATTTGTAAAATAAAAATTGGGAGAAAAAATTATAAATACTATTTGTTTTTTTTCATTTAGATCCAGAAAGATATATTAGATTTATCTCCCCTACAGAAAGAGAGAATGTGTAGTAGTGACAAAAAATAATTTCTGGTGAATTTTTCAACTCTTGGTAAACTTACAGACTTTCTGAGAATGAGATATAATGGGAAAATTCAAGTTTCTTCCTTAGGGATGAGATCTGCATACTAAAAATATGTTAATGAAAATATTCCTGGCAACATAAATACTCATGGCAATAAAATATACCTGGTTCTCATCTCTGAAATCTTCATGGTGGATTGTTTTTATAGTTTAGGGATTTTTAACAAGAGCAAATACTACCTTATTAGTCGAATCATCACCAGATGGAGGCAGAGACAGACTCCAGAAGTCATAGATTCTTAAATGGAGGACAAAACACCTAGAAAGGTTCCATGGATGGACTGACTTTAAGAAACACATGAACCCTTAAAAACGACAAAATTGCACATAGATGTTGTTTTGGGAGGAGAGGGTCTATAGCTTTCATCAGGTTCTTAATGAGTCCTATGACTCAAAAAATATTAAACAACCATTGTGCCCAAGAACAAAATTGTTCATGATATAATTTCATATGATGCCCACCAAAACATCAGGTATTTTAAGGCAATTTTTCCATAAGTTTCTTTTAGCTCTGACTATAAAAGTTTTAGGAGTAGTACCTAAATAATATTTAAGAAATTATAATTTTTTAAAACATCTCCAAGGCCATTTAAAATAATTTGGGATTAGTGAAGTAAAAAGGGTTATAATTTATTTTTAAAACAAAACTTACCGCTGAGGTGGCGTTTGTGGGCTCTTAAAGACTGCAGCTTTAGGTCTATCAGACTTGGAAGATTTGCATTTCACTTCATCTTCATATAATTCTGCCAACGCCAACTACATAAAAACAGGCTTGTTATAAAGTATAACACTAGAAATAAACTCTTCCATACAATAAGTTATGAATAGAAAATTAACTTGAAATTGAGTGGTAAAGACTTTTCATGAAAAAATGAAGGCTCCAATTCTGACAACTCCTCCCCAAAATTAACTCATTGCATCTCCTATTTTATAGCACCCAAATGCCACATATAATAGAACAAATTTAAGTTATAATACTTATTTATTTTTAATTAACTATTCAACAGTTTCAAAAATTGTATTAGGTAACAAATCTTTTTCAAATGTGGACCTAAATCACTCTCCTATAATTCTTTTAAGAATTCTTGAAGATGTTTCACACCCATATCAGCTTCTTTAATCAGATCTCATAAAATAATTTCATTCAGCTGTTAAAGTTTTCAAAATCCAAGCACAAAAAAAATTTCAAAAATGTTCTGTTTAAAAGTCTCCCAGACATAAATTTCATCAAGTTTAGGAAAATAACTTTCTGAAAAATAGAATAGAATACAATATATTACATGTATGGCTTATGTATCACTTGGAAAGCAATATTACCAAATTACGCATTATAGATATATGGCTAAATATCTTCAAAATTAAATAAACAGAACTATATTTGTTCTTGAAATGGAATTTTAAAAAGTAATCCAAACATTTCAGCAATGTTTAAGTTATATTTTTCTAACTTTCGAAATCTTTGGACAACAACTCAGAAACTTTCCTTAAGGCCCCTGTGGCTATTCAATTATATAATAATTATCATGACCATAATCTTTGGGGTTCCTTTCCTTCCCCCAAACAAAACAAAACAGATAAAGTACTCCTTTTAGAAGCACAAAAGACATGAAAATTAACTCCAAGGTTTTTTCCTCAATAGGAAAATAACACATAATTGAGGCAAAGTTAACTCATTGAAAATTTTAATAGTCAACTTCTAAAATATACACAAAGAAAACAAAAATGAAAGACTGTATCCTATCCTCTAATTTTTTTTACCCCCCACCCCCACCCAAAATAACTTCATTTTTTTTTTTTTTTTTTGACACAGGGGTCTATGTTGCCCAGGCTGGTCTTAACCTCCTGAGCTCAATCGATCCTCCTACCCTCAGCCTTCCAAGTAGCTGGGATTACAGGCGCATGACAGGGCGACTGGCTAATTTCATATTTTTAACATCGCTATTTTGCTAGAAATTCAAATTATAAATGTGCTTTATACTCCAAAAGGACTGAATTAAAATACTAACTTAGACACTTACTGTGTGATCTTGGGCAAATTATTTAACTTTTCTGAGCCTTAGTTCTCACACCAAATGTCTAGAAAAAAATTATCCCAGAGAGATGTTTAAAAGATTAAATAGGGAGGGGGCAGAGCAAGATGACCAAATAGAAAACTCCAGCGATCATCCCTCTGCACGAACACCAAATTCAACAACTAACCACTCAAGCAAGCACCTTCAGAACAACCAAAAATCAGGTGAGTGATCATACTACCTGGTTTTAATATCATATGTAGGAAAGAGGCATTGAAGAGGGCAGAAAAGACAGTCTTGCACTGCCTACGTCACCCCTTCCCCATCCCCAGCAGTGGAGAGACAATCTGTGTGCTGGGGGAGGGAGACTGAAGTGATTACTGGACTTTGCATTGAAACCCAAGGCCCCCCTTGTCACAGGGGAACACAGCACAGGGCAGAATTATGCCGCTGCCCATGGAGGATGCATTCAGACTAGCCCGGCCTGAGAGAAATCTTGTGTTCCAAAACCCAAGTTCTGGCTAGCACAACCACTGGCTGACAAAAAGCAGCCTGGAATAAATTCACAAGGCAGTCAGGCCACAAAGGCTACAGTCCTTGGGCAATTCCTGTAACTGTGCTGGCTCTGAGCCAGTGGACTTGGGGTGTACTTGACCCAGTGAGGCACCAGCAGTGGTGGCCAAGCCAGTGCCCGTGTCACTCCCCGTCTCTCCCCAACTACAGGCAGTGCAGCTCAGGGACTCTTCTTCCACTTGGGAAAGGACAGGGAAAAGTTCAGAGGACTTTGTTTTGCAACATGAGTACCAGATCAGCCACAGTAAAATAAAGTACCAAGTAGACTACTGAAGCCCCTGAGTCTAGGCCTTAGTTCCTGGATGGCATTTCTGGATCTATCCTGGGCCAGAAGGAAACACGCTGCCTTGAAGGGAAGGACTCAGTCCTGGCAGGATTCACCACCTGCTGACTAAAGAGCCCTTAGGCTTTGAATAAACATCACAGGTATCTAGGCAACAGTCACCATAGGTTTTGGGTGAGACTGATCTGGCTTTAGGTGTGAACTGGTGCTGGTGGCCATGAGGAGTGCCCATGTTACTCCTCCCCCAACTTCAGCAGCCCAGCACAGAGAGTGAGAGACTTTGCCTGGTAATCCAGGGAATTCTCCCGTATCTTACTCAAGTTCACCAAGGCAGTACTACCAGGAGTCTGCAAGAGTCATTACTAGGCCTGGGGCACCCCCAGTGTTGATACAACTGCAGTAACCAAAGACATAGATCACAACACTTAATTCCCTTTGAATACCTTGAAAGCCTCCTCAAGAAGTATGGGATTAAACAAGGCCAGACTGCAAAGATTAAAATAAATATCTAACTCTTCTATGACCAGACAGTGATGAACATCCATAAGCATCAAAGACATCCAGGAAAACATGACCTCACTAAACAAACTACATAAGGTACCAGTGACCAATCCTGGAGCAATGGAGATATGTGACCTCTCAGACAAAGAATTCAAAATAGCTGTCCTGAAGAAGCTCAATGAACTTCAAGATAACACAGAGAAGGAATTCAGAAGCCTATCAGAGAAATTTTATGAAGAGATTGAAATAATTTTAAAAAATCCAGCAGAAATTTTGGAGCTGAAGAATTAAACTGACAAACTGAGAACGCATCAGAGTATTTCAACAGCAGAACTAAGCAAATAGAGAAAGAATTAGTGATCCTGAAGACAGGCTATTTGGAAATACATAGTCAGAAGAGAAAAAATAAATAAAAAGAATAAAGCATGCCTACAAGATCTAGAAAATAGCCTCAAAAGGGCAAATCTAACAGTTATTGGCCTTAAAGAGGAGGTAGAGAGAGAGAATGAGGTAGAAAGTTTATTCAAAGAAATAATAAGAGAACTTTCTAAACCTAGAGAAAGATATCAACATTCAGGTACAAGAAGGTCAAAGAATACCAAGCAAATTTAACCCAAACAAGACTACTCTAAGGCATTTAATAATCAAGCTCCCAAAGGTCATGGATAAAGAAAAGGTCCTAAGGGAAGTAAGAAAAATAAAATAATAACATAAAGGAGCTCTGATATGTATTGGAAGAAGATAAAATAGATTTCAATACAAAAACTGTAAAAAAAAAAAAAAGACAAAGAAGGTCATTATACTAATATAATGATAAAAGGGGTTAATTCAGCAAGAGAATATAACAATTTTAAATATATGCACCCAACACTGGAGCACCCAGAGATATACAGCAAATATCAGAGCTAAAGAGAGCGAGAGACCCCAACACAATAATCACCGGAGACCTCAACAGTGCACTTTCAGCACTGGACAGATCATCCAGACAGAAAATCAACAATGAAACATTGGACTTAACCTGCACCACATATGAAATGGACTTAATAAATATTTATAGAATAGTTCATCCAACAGCTACAGAATACACATTCTTCTCCTCAGCTCATGGATCATTCTCAAGGATAGACCACATATTAGACCACAAAACAAGTCTTAAAAAATTAAAAACAAATTGAAGTCATACCAAATATTTTCTCTAAGCACAATGGAATAAAACTAGAAATCCATAACAAGAGGAGCATTGAAAAATAAACAAACACATGGAAATTAAACAACATGTTCCTGAATGACCGGTGGGTCAATAAAGAGATGAAGAAGGAAATTTAAAAATTCCTCAAAACAAATGAAAATGAAAACACAACATATCAAAACCTATGGGATACAGAAAAAGCAGTAATAAGAGGAAAGTTTACAGTAACAGGTGCCTACATCAAAAAAGTAGAAAAGCTTCAAATAAATAACGTAATGATGCACCTCAAAGAACCAGAAAAACATGAGCAAAACAAACCCAAAATCAGTAGGAAAAAAAATGATAAGAGCAGAAATAAATTGAAACACACAAAAAAATACAAAAGATCAATGAAACAAACTTGTTTTTTTAAAAGTTAAACAAAATTGACACATCTTCAGCCAGAAAAAGAGAAGACCCAAATTAAATAAAATCAGAAACGAAAAAGGAGACATTACAACTGATACTGTAGAAATCCAAAGGGTCATTAGAAACTACTATGAGCAACTATATGCCAATAAATTGGAAAACCTGTAAGAAATGGATAAATTCCTAGATACATACAACCTACCAAGACTGAACCAGGAAGACATTTGAACAAACCAATAACAAGTAATGAAATAGAAGCAGTAAGAAAAAGTTTCTCATCAAAGAAAACCCCCAGACCCAATGGCTTAACTGATGAATTCTACCAAGCATTGAAAGAAGAACTAATACCAACCCTACTTAAAATATTCCAAAAAATCAAGGAGGAGGGAATACTCACAGACTTATTCTATGAGGCCTGTATCATCCTGATACCAAAACAAAAGACACAACAAAAAAAGAAACTATAGGCCACTATCTCTGATGAACATAGATGCAAAAATCCTCAACAAAATACTAGCAAACTGAATTCAGCAACACATTAAAAAGAGTACTCATCATGATCAAGTGGGATTCATCCCAGGTATGCAAGGATGGTTCAACACATGCAAATCAATCAATGTGATGCATCATATTAACAGAATGAAGGACAAGAACCATATGATCATTTCAATTGATGCTGAAAAAGCATTCGATAAAATTCAACATCTCTTCATGATAAAAACTCTCAAAAAACTGGGTACAGAAGGAATTTAATAGGATAAAAGCCATATATGACAGACTCATAGCTAGTGTGATGCTGAATGGGGAAAAATCGAATGAAAGCCTTTCTTCTAAGATCCGGAATGAGACAAGGATCCCTGTTTTCACAATTGTTATGCAACATCGTACTGGAAATTCTAGCTAGAGCAAACAGACAAGAGAAAGAAAGAAAGGGCATCCAAATTGGGAAGGAAGAAGTCAAATTACCCGTGTTTGCAGATGATATGATCTTATATTTATAGAAATCTAAAGGCTCCACCCAAAAATTATTAGAATAAACAAATTTCAGTGAAGTTGCAGGACAAAAAGCCAACATACAAATATCAGTAGCATTTCCGTATGTCAACAGCAAACAGTCTGAAAAAGAAATCGAGAAAGTAACCCCATTTACAATAGCTAAAAAAATTTTTAAAAATACCTAGGAATAAACTTAACCAAATGAAAGATCTCTATAATGAAAACTATAAAACACTGATGAAAGAAATCAAAGAGGATATCAAAAAAGGGGAAAGATACTCCATGTTCATGGATTGGAAGAATCAATAATGTTAAAATGTCCATACTACCCAAAGCAATCTACAGATTCAATGCAATCACCATCAAAACACCAATGACATTCCTCACAGAAAAAGAAAAAAAAAACCCTAAAATTTATATGGAACCATAAAAGACCCAGAATAGCCAAAGCCCTCCTGAGTAAAAAGCACAAAACTGGAGAAATCACATTACTTGATTTCAAATTATAACACAGATCTGTAGTAACCAAAACAACATGGTACTGGCATAAAAATAGACATATACCAATGGAATAGAATAGAGAACCCAGAAATAAATCCACACATCTATAGTGAACTTACCTTTGAAAAAGACGCCAATAATATACAATGGGGAAAGGACAGTCTCTACAATAAATGGTTCTGGGAAAACTGAATATCCATACGTAGAAGAATGAAATTAGACCCTTATCACTTGCCATACACAAAAGTCAAACGAAATGGAATAAAGACTTAAATTTAAGACCTGAAACTATGAAACTACTAAAATTAAACACTGAAGAAATGCTTCAGGATATTGGTCCCCGTAAGGACCCCTTAGTAATACCTCCAAAATACAGGCAACCAAAGTAAAATTGGACAAATGAGATCACATCAAGCTAAAAAGCTAGTGCACAACAAAGGAAATAACCAACAAAGTGAAGAGACAACCCAGAGAATGGGAGAAAAACTACCTATCTGACAAGGGATTACTAACCAGAATATATAAGGAGTTCCAACAACTCAACAGGAAAAAAATAAAATATTCTGATTAAAAATAGGCAAAGGATCTCAATAGACCTTTCTCAAAAAAAGACAAATGGCCAACAGATATATGAAAAAATGCTCAACATCATTAGTCATCAGAGAAATGCAAAGCAAAATTACAATGAGATAACATCATCCCCAGTAAAAATGGCTTTTATCAAAAAGACAGGCAATAATGAATGCTGGCAAGAATGTAGAGAAAGGGGAACCATCGTACACTGTTGGTGGGAATGTATGTAAGTTAGTGCAACTACTATGGAGAACAGTATGGAGGTACCTCAGAAACTGAAAATAGAACTACCATATGATTCAGCAATCCTATAGCTTGGTATAAATCCAAAAGAGCAGAAATCAGTATATTAAAAAGATATCTGCACTCCCATGTTTACTGCAGCACTATTCACAATAGCCAAGATTTGAAATCAACCTAAGTGTCCATCAATAGATGAATGGATAAAGAAAGTGTGGTACATATAATATATACAGTGGAATATTATATATCCACAAAAAGAATGAAATCCTGCCATTGACTATAATCAACAAGTTAGGGTATACTTTAAAATAACTAAAAGAGTGAAACTGGAATGTTCTTAACACAAAGAAATGATAAATGCCTGAGGTAACTGATACCTCAACTACCCTGATTTGATTAATTCACATTGTATGCCTGTATCAAAACATCACATGTATCCTATGAAGATATATACCTATTACGTACCTATAATAATTAAAAAGAAAATAAACTGAAAACTGCAAAAAAAAAGATAAAATAATGTACATAAAGCACAATGCCTGTGTTCCACCACTAGAATATCCTATTAAATGTTTAGCAATGATTGTATCAGTGTTTCATTTTCCCCAAAATTTCTTTTCTTCCTTCAGTGTTATCTATATATCTCCTTATGGTCCTTTATTACCCCATTTCAAGCAAACCTAACCAAACAAAGTCAGAGTCAGTGGAAGAGGCAGAGATTGGGGAGAGAGAAGGGAGAGATAGTCTGACTTTTGGTCCAGAGTTTTCATAAATTTTACCTCCCTAAAACCTCTTCAAAATAGCATTCTTTTATGGATTTCCTCCTGAGCCAATTATATTATTTCAGCTCTATGAATTACTTTTACACTATTTCTAGTCTCATCAATGAAAATGTTATCTGTATTTCAAAGAGCCATCTCAGCCATCCTTTACAAAACCTTTTCTAATTTTCCCAACTAAATATCTTTCTCTTCTAAAGACTCATAGCATGTGCTATCCCTCAATGACATTTATATTAAGCATTATATTGTTATTACCTGTGTACTTTTTTGCTATTTTATCCGCTGTACATTTTAAGTGTCCCAAGTTGTTTGTAATATAGTACTTAACAGGCAACAGATTCCTGTAGAATTACAGATTATAACATGAATCATAAACACATAGACGGATTTTTAAATTGAGATTATGTTTGCTGTACAGTTTTGTACCTTGTTTTTTAAGAAGATTTGAATAAATGCTTCCAATCAAATAATTTTCTTCTGTAAAACAAATAAATAAAGCAAATGTCTTTTCCATGGTAGAACATATGCTAACAAAACAATAATACGAGGAAAATGATATTAGAGTAGGGAGTTACCTGGCTGAGAGATCCTAGTTATTAACAGTACATCATTAGCTTATAAGAAAATGAGTGATGTTTAGATGCCATGTGGTATCATATAATACAGGCATATTAATATTATAAAGAAATTTAATTTATATTGTTTAATATGTCAGATGACACCACACCAAAAGAGGACATGATAATTTAAATTGATAAAAATTAACTGAAGTACTGGTCAAAACTAATAGAATAGCAACAACATCTCAAAATGTAATTAAGATGTTTCAATAACACAGAGAGAATAAAGTATGATAAGTACAGTATTGATAATCTCCTCTGGAATTTTAAATGTGAAAAACTTGAACCTGAAAGCAAAGTGAGAAAATCAAGTACATAGCAAAAGTACTGGAATTCTCAGCCTTAGAGTGACAAATTCTAGAAGCTATAACAAAGGTTTGTTATAGAGAATAGCAACATCAGCATCACCTGTGAACCTGTAAGAACTATATATGCTCAAACCCCCTTTAGTCCTAATGAATTAATTAGACTCAGGGTGAGGCCCAGCAATCTCTGCTTTAACAAGCCTTCCAGGTGATTCTGATGCACACTAAAGTTGAGAACCAATGATACGGAATAATGATATTCAACAGGATTAGGATACTGTGGCAACAGTTTCAGACATTCTTATTTTCTCACTTATAGTATCTACTATCAAACCCATCCTTTCAAGCCCAATCCTAACCCTTAATAAGTATTGAAGTTATCTCCCCCCCCATTCCAACCTATATGGAAACAAAATGAAGAACAGAATTTTTGGGTTTTTTTTGACATTCTGGAAGAAAACTGGGACAGAGTATACAAGTAAATACCTTAACCAACTGTTAAAACCCATGTATGTGGGTGGACTGAGGGACACTAGAAGAGAGAGACAAAAGTTTTTGACAACTCAGAAATGCTATTGAACACCAAGGAGGTTTTTAGGCTTTGTCACTAAAAATCCTACTCTTAACTTTCCCACTGGCCATTTCCCAATTTGGGGAGATGAAGGGAAGCAAGAACATTTCTTGATTTGATATTCAGATGAGATTCCCAAATTTGCAGTTTGCAAACTGGAGGCTCCCAGTGCTGAGGGGCCTTTTGGAAAACAATTATGTAGCTTTCCTCTGGTTGGACTTGGAACACTCTCTCTTGATTCAGATGAAAACAAACTCCACACCACATGCAGCTAAGATATACTTATTTAGGGGTTCTTTTCTTTGTTCCAATTAGTAGTACATCGCCCTTTTCCTCACCACGAAAGACTCTTAACAGCAAGCTCTTGCGGAAGAAGCATCTACTGAAAACTGTACTGGGTAACTTGTAAGCATGTCTAGATTAAACAATAACAAGATAATCTATAAACAATATCCAAAAAACCATTTGGGGAGAACATCATTATCAATTCTTTAAACCTTTGATACATACTTTATTTCTTGATATGTCATCACTTTGGTTGTTTTCAAGTTTCTTTGCAAGTTCTTCACATTCATATTAAGTTCTAAAGGAAAGATTACCAATACTTAAATACTGTATTTGATACACCAAATCACACTCATAAAGAAATCAGTTATCTTTCTACTGACCTACCTATAAGTACATAGATTAAAAAAAAAATCCTATCTTCTAATTAGTAATGGAAACTAAGGCATTCTCAATTAGCAACACCTACCAGCATATCTCCAACCATTAATCATACATAGATCCACTGGATTGTCTGTAAACAATTTGCCAGTATCAGGTGATTAACCAACTGTCCTCACTTTTCACATAAAAAGAAAAAAACGGATTTAAATTAGGGAAAGGATATTAAGTTACACAGTCTGTATCAACTTTAATGGCATTAGAATGGACCAACCAGTGAAAGTTACAGCATGTCTTTCCTTTGAGGGAAAAGAAATCAAATATTTGCCAAGTGACTACTGAGCCAGGATAATATGGAAATTGGGCATAGGCCCTTTACAGACGTTATTTAATCCTTACACTCCTACCACTATCACCCTCGGTTTGCAAATGAAGATGCTGAGGTTCAAAAAGGTTAAGATATTTCTAAGTTCACACAACTAATAATGGCAGGACCAAGAAGCAAACTAAAGTTGTTCTGACCACTAAATCCATTTTCCCCCCACACCCCTCTCTGCTTCTTAGTAATGTTGGTCCACAATAGAAAAGATTAGGTGATAATAGCTTCCTATTTCTTTATTCTGTTTACTACTACTGAATCGACTATGGGCACTGGAACTATTCTATATTGATCTCATTGCCTAATCTTACACCGATCTCTCCATTCTCCAAATTCTTTATTTTATGCATTGCCTTATTTTGTCACCCAATCATACCCCATCTTAAAAAGTTATGCTAAATGTATTCATATTTTATATTTCAAAACAAAAAAAACAACTCTGTAGGTTTCCAAAAGGTGGAAAGGTTTTTTACATTTCCATATCCTTGATCAGTGTCCAGCACCAACTGTGGATTTGATGTGCTATTTATCTCTGCATTCCCCAGAGCCGAAAGGTATGTTATACAGCAGGTGGTCAATACATGTTTGTTCAAGTAAACGAATGAAAGCGTGACCATAAAGTAATACAGACGTGTTCTACTAAGGTTTATGGATTCAATCTCATTCATTTTTAACTATAGCTCCTTACAGATGTTTACGTGTTGAATTTTATCCATGATCTTACAAGGTGACAGATAAAGCCTAAAATGAGCAAAGTGGTGTTAGCATCTAATAAAAGAGGATTTGGTGCACTCGTATTTAACTAACAAAGGTCAGTGTCCCATAACGTGACACAAAGTCTTATTTACCCGTTTCTTACGTGCAATGTTGCATCGCTTTAGCTCACCTCTTTAAAAGAGAAAAGCTACTTGATAAAAAGTATCTTTTTGCATTTAAGTAACCAAGTCAGCATTCAAGACAAAAGAACTAGCACACGTGACACTACTTTTTAGGCGATTGCCTACTTTACTATGGCCACAGGAAAGCTTTCTTCTGTAGTCCCGTGAAGGAAGCATTAACCAGTGAACAACCCAACTGACCCCGCAAAATGCCATTCTAAATGAACAGCTGCTTTTGACAGCCCACAAGGGGTGGAGGAAAAACGAGGCACCGACGCTAGAGACTCGGCACCTGTTTCCACGACCACCACCGCGCGGTGCGCCCACCCGGGAGGTCCGCGGCGCCAGTCACAATTCCGCCCCCAGACAGGGGCCAGGAAAGGCTCAGCCGAGGCCAGAGGCGGCCTCCGACTCGTGCCCCAGGGCGCTCTTCGTCGCGCTCCCTCCCTCGGCTGCTGGCCGCACCTGCAAATCCCGCGCACTCGGGGGCCGAGGCACCGAAGACCTCCTCTCCTGCTCGCCGGGCTCCGCGCCGCCGCCCTCCGCCATCTTCCGCCGGCTAGCGGCGCCCGCAGGGCCGCGCTTCCCGCCCCTTCCGGGTCGGTTGCCCGGCAACCGCGGGAAGGGCGGAGCTGCGCGAGGTGCATGCGCGTTCCCGCTCCCCGAGCCCGCGGCGTCTCCTCGCCCCAGTTTCCGGCTCGGACTCATCGCCCGTTTCCCTTTTTTTTTTTGCTTAAAGGAAGTTGGACCAGAGAATTTCTCTGCAGGGAAATCTCCTTCTTCCGCTTGTTTGACGGCGCTGTAGGCGGCTCTAGGGGGCAGCATTGACTTGCAGGTTCATTTAACCAACCATGAAAACGTCCTCGGAATGTTTATATGATGAAAATTGCAGCCTCCCTTTCTAGTCCTGGTCAGATTCTCTCATCTTTCCTATCAAGGACTGGACGGTACATCGCCCCCACAGCATGAATTGGTATTGAGGGTGAAGAACAAGATAAACGCTCTATGCAGGCAGGGCTGGAGACAGTTAAGCCCTCTTGCATTCAACTTGATTGATTGAAATTCTGTCTTATCCCAGGCACTTTTATGCCCCAGAAATGCAAAGGCAAAAAGAAATAGTCCTGGTCATTATGAAACTTACAGTCTAGTGGAGGAAAACAGAGGTAAATGGATGATAAAATGCAGTTTGCAGTAGAGGGTTCACAGAAGTGTGTAAAGGCACTTGAAAAACAGCAGGTGCAAGAAGAGCACTCTGACCTATTTTTTTTCTTCCTATTAACGGAAAAAACTCCAAACTCTGTAAAATAATTTGAAGAGATTTATGATGAGCTGAATATATATGACCCTGGTCTGGGGAACATGGTTTCAAGAGGTCTTGAGAAAATGCACCCTAAGCAGCCAGATTACAATTTGGTTTTATATGTTCATGGAGACAGGATGACAGGTAAAATCATAAATCAATACATGAAAAATATACATTGGTTCATGCTGAAAAGGCAATACATCTTGAAGCAGGAGCTTACAAGTCATAGGTGGGTTTTAAGGAACTTTTTAGTTGGCAATTGGTCGAAAGGGTTAAGCTTGTTTAAAGACCTGGAGTAAATAGAAGGGAATGCTTGAGTTAAGATTGGGGGAGTCTGCTAGAAAGCATGAGTTAAGATGTGGGGGTCTTCTATCTGTTGTTAATGGAAAAGAAGCCAAACTCTGTAAAATAATTTTAAAGAGATTTATTCAGAGCCAAATTTGAGGACCATAACCCGAGCCACGCCCAAGAAGCCTTGAGCAGGTGGACTCTCTGTGGTTGGGTTATGGTTTGGTTTTTTTTTGAGACAGAGTCTTACTCTGTTGCATGGGCTAGAGTGCCATGGCATCAGCCTAGCTCACAGCAACCTCAAACTCCTAGGCTCAAGCAATCCTCCTGCCTCAGCCTCCCAAGTAGCTGGGACTACAAGTATGTGCCACCATGCCCCGCTAATTTTTTCTATATATTTTTAGTTGTCCAGCTAATTTCTTTCTATTTTTACTAGAGATGGGGTCTCACTCTTGCTCAGGCTGGTCTTCAACTCTGGAGCTCAAATGATCCACAAGCCTCGGCCTCCCAGAGTGCTACGGTTTGGTTTTATACATTTCAGGGAGACAGGGATTACAGGTAAAGTCATAAATCAATACATGGAATGCATACATTGGTTTGGCCCGAAAAGATGGGCCATCTCTAAGGGAGGGGGGCTTACAGGTTATAGGTGGGTTTAAAGACTCTTTGACTTATAACTGGTTAAAGACATGAAGCTTTGTCTAAAGGCTTGGAATGTTTTAAGATAAGCAGGTGTGTTAATCAGAGACAACCCACCAGACATATTTGTTGTGTAAATTGAGGACCTGCAGGTTTGTCTTACATAGCCTTAGGCCTATTAATATGTTACAAAGGATGACTGCAAGAAGGGAGGGGGGCATGATGAGGCATATCTGACCTCCCTTCCCGTGGCAGGCAATTTAGTTTTAGGATATCCCCTTGTCCAAGAGGGGGTCCATTCAGTCAGCTGGTGGGGGGTGGGAAGCCTTAAGATTTTATTTTAGTTCAAGCTGTCATGTGATGCTATACAAGACTCAGGTTGGAAAGTAAGCCACATTATACCAGGTTAATAAAAACCTGTTTGATTATTTTTTATCATTTTTTAAGTGTGACTCACCAGGCAAATTCTTAGGAATTTGGGCAAGAGAAAAAAAAAGGTCAAAGTTGAGTCCTTATTCCTGAAAGCAGGAAAGCAAACTTCCATGTGAAAGATACTCTCCCTATCCTAGGAGGAAAGATACTCTTATCACAAGAAATGGAGAGTTAAAATGGACATAAATCTGTACAAACAGTCCTTATTAAATTAATCCATATTTTCCTAGTTACTTTTCCATGAGTGCCTGTTTGTTCAACTAGCATATAAGCATTTAAGCCTAGTCACTTCTTTGGATTTTCATTTTCCTGTAAGCATGCCCATGTACATGTGAAATTTTGTTAAATAAAATTTGTATGCTTTTCTCTTGTCCATCTGTTTTATGTCACTTTAATTCTTAGGCCCAGTTGGAGACAGAGAGAGTAGAGGAGACAATTTTCCTCCTTTACAGTGCATTCCATGTGTAATTTAATTTATGTCTCTGTCAGGTAAGTATTGTTATTACCATGCTATACCCAAGGAAACCAAATGATAAAGACTAAATTCACTCTGTAGTAAATGGCAGTACCAGATATTAAACCTTGTATTTCTTGTCCTGTTACTCTTTTTAATACAACATTCTACCCTCAGAAATCCCTGGCTCTTCATTAACAAGAGGTGCCCCCAGAGCCAATGACATTTTAGTTGAGTCTTGAAGGAGAAATGCTTCTTGTAGAAGCGGTAGACCAGAAAGAACCAGGGGTAAAAGCAAAGATATGTACAAAGGCACAGAGATTTGAAATACCATGTTCTTGTCAGCAAAGTACTACTTGGTTGCAGCTTAGGAAAGTGAAAAAGATAGTATGGGGTGGTAGGAAGGAGACAGATCTAAATTGGAGATATAGGCTTGAGACAGATTCTGAAGGATCTTGCCTTAGATTAGAGGTGGAACATTACCATCTGGGCCAGTGATTTTCACACATTGCTGCACCTTAGAATCGCTTCTTCTCTCCCCTCTCTAAGAACTCAGATTTAATTGGTATGGGGTAGAACTCAAGCATCATATTTTTTAAGATGCTCCCCAAGTGGACTTTGCTACTGGTTGAGACAGTGTACCTGGTACTGGGCTTCCCCTCCCACCCTTAACAACCCAAAAGTCAACAAAATATGTAAAACAACTGTTTGTAGTCATTGCACAACAGACAGTACTGGTCTGTGATATCTGAAAGAAGGAAAATGAGCAAGGTGAGCTCTGTTTGCCCTGGCTTTCTGCATGGAACTTTCATGCATTGCTGGTGGGGTATAGAATGGCATAGTCACTTTGAAAAATAGTTTGTCAGTTTCTTCTATCATTAAATATTCCATTGTAAGACCCAAAAATTCTTGTCCAAGAGGAATGAAAATATATGTTTCCAAAATATTTGTACCCATATATTCATTGAAATTTTAGCCGTAATAGCCTCCAAACTGGAAAATTTAAATATCCATCAACAAATTAATAGATAAAATTTTGATAAATTCATACAGTGGAATACTGCTCAATTACCTATTCATATGCCATGGATGGATCTCAAAGATATTATCTTGAGTAAAATAAGCCAGATGCAAAAGATTAAATATCATCTGATTCAATTTATATGAAGTTTTAGAACAGGCAAATGTTAAAAACACACTTAGCTATATACTTAAAATGCATGCATTTTATTGTATGTAAATTATACATTTTTGAACTTGATTGAACAAAAACCCTGCTGAGTTGATTCTGTTGTGCAGCTATGGCTGAAAGCCATTGCTCTAAGGCAACTGGGAACCAGGAAATGATTTTTGATTTAAGAAGATCACAGAGGCATCAGTGTGTAGGATGAATTAAAGTTAGGAAACTAGGTTATTACAACAATGAGAGGTAATTAGGACTCAAGTTTTATCAGTGGCACTGAGTATAGAGAGAAGCAATAGTTGGTAAGAATATTAGGGTCAGAGCCAGCAGGTGCTGAAGTCTTCAAAGTGAAAAGAAGTGAAAGAAGAAGGAATAAAGAATGACATCTGGAGATTTGGCTAGGTGATTTGATAAATGATGCTTCTTATAAATTATTGAGTTGAAAGGGAAAAGCAAATTTCAAAGGAAAGAAACAAGTTTGTTAGAGACACTTTGAAATCAAAATTTGTGTGGGACACTCAGGTGAAAATGTGTCATGGAGCAGCTGCAAATATGGGTTTAAATATTAGGATATTAGGTGAGAATTTTGGTTTGGAGATACAGATTTGGGTGTTGACTGTAAGTGATAGCAGAGTAGATGAGGCTTCCCAGGAACAGTGTGAAATTGGAGAGATACAAGAACCAAGAACACTCAGAAACACTGACACTGAAGAACTCAGTGGAAAAAGAAGAACATTCAAAGTAGACCCGAGGTATAGTTAGAGAGATGGGATGAAGGCAAGAGACTAGAAAAAAACTGGTGATGAGGCAGTTTCAAGGGGAAGATCAGCAATGCCATTTACTACTATAATCAAGTAAGATTAGGACTAGAAGGTATCTACTGGGTAAGGGAAAAGGAGATTGCTGTCCCCAAAGTTACCACTAATTTCAAAGTTAGAGAAGAAAATTCATATTATAGTAATTTCAGAGGGGCACCTTCTTATACTGTAAACAAGTGTTCTTTTCACAGTCTATTTAGTACCATGTTTTCCATATTTTTGTGCTTTTATTTTTGGTGATGTTGGTATAAAAGAATAAGCTTGTTCTTTTATACCATCTCTGGTATAAAGTTGCTGAGAACACTGAATTGTTGAATACTGAACCGTTGCTGCTAGGGAAAGTACAGAGTTAAGTTCCTGTGAACATTTGGTTACATTTTCACCAACTGATCAATACATAACCTTACTTTATGTCTGTTTCTGTTTAAAAGATCCCATATTTAATATTTACCATTGATTCATTAACATTGAACTCATGGCCACTAGCATAATATTTCACGGTATGACTTAGCAAAGCTTATCTAACACACATATTTTCCCCTTTGAATAACATCACAGCCTTCTTGTGCTTAGAAACACTAGACAACACTTAGCACTATGCTTGGGGGCCATTTTAAACTGCAACATCACCAAAAATAAAAGCACAAAAATATGGAAAACATGGTACTAAATAGACTGTGAAAAAAACACTTGTTTACAGTATAAGAAGCAAGAAGGCAGAGTGTTGCCTTGTTTGACCTCGACTGGGAACATGCACATTGGGCAACTCAAATATTTTGCTTCTCTGTGCATGTCTGCGAATGACCACAAAAGCACTGCAAGCATTGGTCTGGGGTTGCTAATAAATTTTAGTGAGTAGGTGAATATGCAAATATGGAATCTACTAATAATGAGGATCAACTGTATCTAGGATTCCCAAATCTCTTTTCCAGTACCCAGTTCTTTCCATGACTCCAGATCTACACTTTCAATTGTCTTTTCAGCTGATATTTCCATTTGGATAGCTCAAAAACATTGTGTCTCAAACTAAAACCTGTTTTTCCCCTAAAAACCCACTTCTTTTTCATTCTCTCATTTATTAAAGCACTATTTAGTTTCAGCTAGAAATCAGAGTCATCATAGATTCTTATGTTGCCTCTAACCTTACAGTTTACTGCTTACCAAATCTTTTAATTTCTTCTGTGAAATCTCTCTTCATCATGTCCTCTCCTTTTCCCCCACCTCCACTGTTGCAGCCCAGGGCCTCATTCAGACTTCCTTCCTGATCTGCCATACTAGCTTCCCAGCTGTACCCTCAGCTTCCATTCTGTCTATGTTGCTTAGAATCATTTTTCAAAAGCACAAAGACCATCATGTTGCCCCTCTGACTAAAACCTCACCATCTAGAGGAGGATAAGAGCTAACTCCTTGTTTTGGACTATACAGCTCTTCCTAATTTGTAAACTTTTTATTTTCCCAACCTTTACCTCACTCATTCCCCATGGTTAGCTGTTCAAAGCCACTCATTGATTTACACATCAATTACCTGCCATTTTGCACATCATTACCATTTCCTTTGCCTGGAATTTTCTTGCCCTCTTTATACCTGACCAACATTGTTCATCTTTCATGATCATTAATTAGAAGGTAGTGTTTTGGTAAATCTTCACACCTTCTTAAGGCAGCTTCCCCATACAACTACAGAACTTTGCACAGTTTTTTTCATGAAACATTTTTTCAGTGTACATATTATTGTCCGGTGTCCTTATATTCTGAAGTCCTCAAAGAGCAAGGATTGTGTTCAACTCTGTCTCTCCAATGCTTGGCCTGTAATAGGGGCTGGATAATGTGTACTGAATAAATAAAGCACAGACACACTTGCAATTAATTGGGTGTGCTTCAGTGCTTAATATAAGTTTACATTTTATACACAAAATTCTTGATTATCCCTTTGGCCACCTATTTCCAACTTGGAAATGCACAGGATATAGGTTATAATTAACATACCTAAATTCTGGTGGAATTTGTCAGCAGCGTGTTCACTGACTGCAGTTCCTAAGCAGGTATGGGCTCTTCCTGCTTGGATGAAATTACAACTCTCTGAATCTCCTGGGCAGAAAGAGCCCGCAGAAGATTTATACTTGATCAGACGGCTGGCTTTACTATCTGACTAGACATTTACTGTGCGAAATTTCAGTAAGTATGAAAACTTCCAAATTTTAGCTGCAACAGTCTTTATCAATCATCTACCTAAAGAAATATGTTTTTTTTTTCATCTAGGGGACTCAAAGGTGAGTAATCTAGCCTTACTTCTCATGCTTCGAACCTCATTGCACACAAATAATGCTTGTAGCAATCTAAGTTAAATTTGATACTATGAAAAAAGAACTATGGAAACAAGGAGGTACAAATCGGTCCTGAGTGAAGAGACTTGGGATGGTAGAGAGGGTGGCATCAGAACTGACCACTAAACGATCGGAAGATTTCAATAGACGTAGATGACGCAAAGGCCCTCCTGGCAGAGGGGACGGGAGCAAAGATTAAAGGGGAGAATGTGTAGAGCATGTTTGGGGAAGATGAGAAGGTCTGGCTGGAGTGGAGGATCTACACAGTGGAAAAAGGAACCAAATGACCGAGAAGGATCGTAAATGCAATGCTAAGGAGTTTGGCCTTTATTTTGAGAAATTGTTATGAAAAAATAAAGATTTCTAATGCGAGGATGATATTATCTCACTTTATTTTAGCAATAGCACTGGCATATTAGATAGACTGGAGGAGTATGAGTCTGGAAGTTAGACAATGCCTGGAACATTTTGAGGCGTCTTCTGAGTAAAGAGTATGAGGCGATGAACAAGACAGTGACAGTGGGGATGAAGAGGACACGTGGATTTGGGGATTCAGATGAATTGGGCCAGGTTTACTCCTGAATTATGATGTATGAAGATTTTCTCTTTTTGGCTCTGTGAATTTACTCTTTAAATCTCAAATCCTATGTCGTGATTTTACAGTTAAGCCTGACTGTATTCTTATGCACCCCTGACTGGTAGAGCTTTGGTTGGTTGATAATAAAGCCTACACATTCCTGCATAATTTATTTACTTATATCAGAATTTAATCCATTGAAATTCCTTTATCCCCATGAATTGCCTAGTAACTCATTATATTATTCTCTTCTTTTTATAATTTAAACTTTATTATTAACCTCTTTTTAGATTGGGAGCAGAGATATTTGACAGAGCATTCTATCAAGTCTCCTACTAGGAGAAGCCAAAGGGAAACTGAGATGGTCTTTGGTTGTTAATGTGTGAATGAGTAACTTTTGAAAACATACCCTCCTACCAATGTTTCCTAAATTAATTTTTTTTCATTGCTTATACCTCAATGAACAAAAATGGTTTGTGGCTTTCTAGTAGATGCTTTTAAACCAAACTGAATTTATCAAAACACATTTCTTATATATGATTTACTTTCTTTTGCTAAAAAGAATTATAAGTAGCTTAGAGAAAATCTTAAAATTACTGGAGTAGAAGAGATTACCTCTGCAACAATATTGGATTGAGCTTCAGGATATCAGAAAGTGTTATTTTCTTTTGTTTATTTATTTATTTATTTATTTATTTATTTTTCAGCATGTTATGGGGGTACAAATGTTAAGGTTGTGTATATTGTCCTTGCCCCCCTCCTCGAGGAAGAGCTTCAAGCCTGTCCATCCCCCAGTTGGTGCCCATCGCACTCATTACGTATGTATATACCCATCCCCTCCCTCCCACCTGCCCTACACCCTGATAAATGTTATTCCTACATGTCCCCTTAGGTGTTGATCAGTTAATACCAATTTGCTGGTGAGTACATGTGGTGCTTATTTTTCCATTCTTGGGATACTTCACTTAATAGAATGGATTCCAGCTGTATCCAGGAAAATACAAGAGGTGCTGAATCACTGTTGTTTCTTATAGCTGAATAGTACTCCATGGTATACATATACCACATTTTATTAATCCACTCATGTATTGATGGGCACTTCAGTTGTTTCCACATCTTTGCAATTGTGAATTGTGCTGCTATAAACATTCGAGTGCACGTGTCAATTTCATAGAGAGACTTTTGTTCTTTTGGGTAGATGCCCAGAAATGGGATTGCTGGATCAAATGGTAGATCTACTTGTATCGCTTTAAGGTATCTCCATATTGCTTTCCACAGAGGTTGAACTAGTTTGCAGTCTCACCAGCAATGTAGGAGTGTTCCTATCTCTCTGCATCCACGCCAACATTTATTGTTTTGGGACTTGTTAATAAAGGCCGTTCTCACTGGAGATAAGTGATATCTCATTGTGATTTTGATTTGCATTTCCCTGATGATTAGAGATGTTGAGCATTATTTCATATGTTTGTTGGCCATTATTCTGTCTTCTTTTGGGAAGTTTCTGTTCATGTCCTTTGCCCACTTCTTGATAGGATTGTTTGATTTTTCCTTGCTGATTTTCCTGAGTTCTAAATAGATTCTAGTTATCATCTCTTTATCGGATTTGTAGCTTGCAAAAATTCTCTCGCATTCTGTGGATTGTCTGTTTGCTCTCTTGACAGTTTCTTTGGCTGTGCAGAAGAAGCTTCTTGATTTGATAATGTCCCATTTATTTATTTTTGTTGCTGCTGTGATTGCCTTTGGGGACTTCTTCATAAATTCTTTGCCTAGGCCAATGTCTAGAAGAGTATTTCCAACGTTTTACTCTAGAATTCTAATAGTTTCACACCTAATGTTCAAGTCTGTTACCTAGCGTGAGTGGATTTTTGTGAGAGGTGAAAGGTGTGGGTCCTGTTTCAGTCTTCTACATGTGGCTATCCAGGTTTCCCAGCACCATTTATTGAAGAAGGATTATTTTCCCCAGTGTATGTTTTTGTCTGCTTTGTTAAGGATTAGATGGCTATAGGGGGATGGTTTTATATCTGGGTTCTCTGTTCTGTTCCACTGATCAATGTCCCTGTTCTTGTGCCAATTCCAAGCTCTTTAATTACTATAGCCTTGTAGTATAGTTTGAAGTCTGGTAAATTGATACGTTCCATTTTGTTTTTATTGCCTAGGATTGCTTTTGCTATACGGGGTCTTCTCTGGTCCCATATGAAGCATAAAATTATTTTTTCTATATCTGTGAAAAATGATGATGGTATTTTAATAGGGATTGCATTGACTCTGTACATCACTTTGGCTAGTGTAGACATTTTAACAATGTTGATTCTGCCGACCTACGAGCATGGTATGGTCTTCCACCTGTTTACATCCTCTGCTATTTCCTTCTTCAGTGTTTCATAGTTCTCCCTGTAGAGGTCTTTTACCTCCTTAGTTAAATATATTCCTAGGTACTTTATTTTCTTTGTTGCTATTTTGAAGGGAATTGAGTCTTTGATTTGGTTCTCACTTTTACTGTTATTGGCGTATATGAATGCCCCCGATTTGTGTGTATTGATTTTGTATCCTGAGACTTTACTGAATTCGTTTATCAATTCAAGGAGTCTCTTGGTTGAATCCTTGGGGTTTTCTAGGTATAATATCATATCATCAGCAAAGAGTGAGAGTTTGATCTCTTCTGCTCTCATTTGGACTCCCTTAATTCCACTCTCTTCTCTGATTGCTATAGCAAGGACTTCCAGCACTATGTTGAATAGAAGTGGAGATAGTGGGCAACCTTGTCTTATTCCAGTTCTAAGTGGGAATGATTTCAATTTTTCCCCATGCAGTATAATGTTGGCTGGGGTTTGTCATATATAGCTTGTATCATTTTTAGGTAAGCCCCAATCTATGCCTATTTCGTTAATCATTCTATCATAAAAGGGTGTTGAATTTTTTCAAATGCTTTCTCTGCGTCTATTGAGAGGATCATATGGTCTTTGTTTTTGCTTCTGTTTATATGGTGAATTACATTTACATATTTGTGTATGTTGAACCATCCCTGCATCCCTGGGATGAAGCCCACTTGTTTGTGATGGATTATTTTCTTGTTAAGCACCTGGATTCAATTAGCTAGAATTTTGTTGAGAATTTTTGCATCTATATTCATGAAGGATATTGGTCTGTAGTTTTCTTTTTTTGTCGCATCCTTTCCTGGTTTTGGTATCAGGGTTATGTTGGCTTCATAAAATGTGTTGGGGAGGATTCCATCCTTCTTGATGTTGTGGAATAATTTCTGCATGATAAGCACCAGATCTTCTTTGTAGGTGTGGTAAAATTTGTGTGTGAAAGCATGTGGTTCAGGACTTTTCTTTTTACCAAGGATTTTTATTGCTGTTTCAATTTCAGTACTTGATATTGATCTGTTCAGGAATGCTATTTCTTCCTGGTTGAGCCTATGGAGGCTGTGTGTTTCTAAGAATTTGTCCATTTACTCCATATTTTCCAGTTTGTGTGCATAAAGGTTTTTGTAGTATTCATAAATTATATCTTGTATCCCTGTGGCATCAGTTGTAATTTCTCCTTTATTGTTCCTGATGGAGTTTATTAGAGATTTTTCGTTTCTGCTTTTCATTAGTCTAGCCAAAGGCGTGTCAATTTTGTTTGTTTTTTCAAAGAACCAACTTTTTGTTTTATTAATCTTCTTTATAGTTTCCCTGTTGTCAATTTCATTTAGTTCTGATTTGATCTTAATAATTTCATTTCTTCTGCTGGGTTTGGGGTCGGTCTGTTCTTCTTTTTCCAGCTCTTTGAGTTGATTCATTAGGTTGTCTCTTTGTGATTTTTTCGACTTTTGGATATATAAATTTATGGAAATAAACTTTCCTCTCAGGACTGCTTTAGCTATGTCTCACAGGTTTTAATAACTTGTGTCTCCTTTGTTATTTAGTTCAAAGAATCTTTTGATTTCCATCTTGATTTACTCATTTATGAAGTGATCATTCAGCAGGTTGTTTAGTTTCCATGACTTTGTGTAGAAATGAGAGTTCCTGTGAGGGTTGATTTCTACTTTTATTCCACTGTGATCTGAAAAGATACATGGTATAATTTCTATTTTTTAAAATTTTTTGAGACACACTTTGCATCCTAGGATGTGGTCAATCTTAGAGAATGTCCCATGAGCTGATGAGAAGAACGTATATTCAGTGGTTTTGGGGTAGAATGTCCTGTAAATGTCAGTCAGGCCCATTTGTTCTAGAGCTTTGTTTAAGTCCATTATTTCTTTGTTGATTTTCTGTTTGGAGGATCTGTCCTGTGCTGTCGGTGGGGTGTTAAAGTCTCCGGCTATTATTGTGTTGTTGTTTATCCATTTGTTTAGATCAAGTAGAGTTTGCTTTATGAATCTGTGTGCACCTAGGTTGGGTGCATATATATTTAGAATTGTTATGTTTTCTTGTTGAACTGTACCCTTCACCATTATATAGTGACCTTCTTTGTCTTTTATTACTTTTGTTGATGTAAAAACTAAGATACTTGAAATCAAAACCACCACGCCAGCTTTCTTTTGGCTTCCATTTGCTTGAAATATTGTTCTCCACTCCTTTACGTTTAGTCTAAATGCATCCTCACAAGTTAGCTGTGTTTCCTGAAGGCAGCAGATACTTGGCTTGCATTTTTTTATCCATTCAGCCAGCCTATGTCTCTTGAGTGGGGAGTTCAAGCCATTCACATTTATTGAGAGAACTGATAGGTGGGGCAGATTTCTGTTCATTCTGATGGGTTGAACTTTGTTGCTTTGTTTTCTCTTTTGAGCAATTGTGGTATCTAGCCTTTGATCTTTAGCTTTTGAGTAGATTTACATTCGTGAGTGTTCATTGTGCTGATCCATGGGTAACACTGTTTTGAGTGCTTCTTGAAGGGCTGGTCTTGTCTTGGTGAAGTCCCTCAATCTTTGCTTATCTGAAAATGTCTTTATTTCTCCTTCATATACAAAACTTAGTTTTGCAGGGTACAAGATTCTAGGCTGGGCATTATTCTGTTTCAGAAGAGTGAGAATGGGGCCCCAGTGTCTCCTTGCTTGTAAGGTTTCAATAGAGAAGTCTGGCATTATTCGGATTGGCTTTCCTTTGTATGTTACTTGTTTCTTTCACCTTACAGCTCGTAGAAGGACTTCTTTAGTTGATATTTTGGTCAGTCTGATGACTGCATGTCGTGGTGTTTTCCTGTTTGCATTGAATCTCCCAGGGGTCCTTTGAACTTCTTGTGCTTGGATATCTAGATTTTTAGCAAGGCCTGGGAAATTTTCCTCTATTATATCTTCAAATAGCTTATCTAACCCCTGTGTGTTTTCTTCTTCCCCTTCTGGAATCCTTATTACTTTCACATTAGGTTTCTTTACATAATCCCACATTTCTTGTAGGCTTTGCTCTTTTCTCTTATTTCTCTGTTCTATCTCTGTGATTGACTTATTTAATTGGAAGGTATTATCTTCAATCTCTGAGATTCTTTCTTCTGTTTGATCTACCCTGTTCTTGAGGCTTTCCACTGTGTTTTGTAGTTCCCCAAATAGATTCTTCATTTCCAGGAGTTAGGTTTGATTTTTCCTTATTATTTGAATTTCTTTAGTGAATTTTTTTCCGGGTCCTGGATATTTTTTGTGGTTTCTTTGTGTTGGTTATACATTTTTTCTTGCAAGTCATTGAATTGTCTTACAATCCATGCTCAAAATTCATCTTCTGTCATTTTAGTGTTCTGATTTTGGTTGATGTCCATTTCTAAAGGCTGGTGTTCCTCTTTGGTGGCATGTTTTCCATTTGAGTCTTCATAATTCTAGAGTTCTTTTGCTGATTGCTTCCCATCTGGATCAGTTGTTGCTTCTTACTTTTAGATTTTTGTTTGGATAATCATACACTCTATTTAGTCTCTGAGGCAATAGGTGGTGTTTGTGGGTGAGATTGGACCACACCCTGTATATTGAGTCAGTAGATGCAGTAAACATGTGTGCAGAATGACCTCCCAGTCAGTAGGTGTTGCTTGCTGGGAGGAGCAGGCTACAGTGTTGTTTTTGGGTCATGTAACCAGCTCTTGTTCCTCTGGAGAGGCACTCTAGTGCCTCAGGTGGAGGGTGGGGCCCTGGGACTTCCAGGTGTGTCCTTATTCTCCACTTCAGTGAGGGCTGGTCTGGGAGTGAGTCTGGGCAGAGCTGGGTTGGGTAAGCCTGCCCTCAAGCACCACAAATGCTGTTAGCAGGGATCAAAGTCCTGTTCTCTGCTTCTGGGCAAAGCTGTCAGGGAGGGGCTGGAATGGCCCCACTCAGTCAGAAAGTCTGCGTGTGGGGGTGGGGCTGTCTGGGACCTGCAGTCTGGAGCAGGCCTCACTCCTTTCCACCCTCCCCTACTCCGGGGCTTCTCCTGGGCCTCTGCCAGCAGGCAGGACCTCACAGCACCGGGTCTCCCCTGGCTGTGATTCAGGCCGGGAGGTTCCCTGTGCTGGGCACACGCCCCCCTCTTGGGAGAAAGGTTGCCCTCAAACATGCTGATCTGCCCCTGAAGGCACACACACCTTAGTAGGCTCGTTCAGGTATATCCCTTTTGTGCCCCGGGCAATGTGAGACCTACGTGCACGGGATCTGGTCCCTTCAGACCCTCATCCGAGGTATGCTTGTCTGCTTGCTTATTTCTTCTACTATCTTCTAAAATCTGTCTTTTTTGCAGAGACGCTGGGGCTGGTGGTTTTCTCTTGCTCCACCCCCGTATAAGTCAGAAAGTGTTATTTTCATAAGATGGGCAGAATATTCTCTTAATGATTTTATATTGTCTGTAAGAACTATAATGATATCCATTTTTCATTCTTGATTTTGGTTAATTTTGTGTTCTTTCTTTTTCCCTTCATTAGTTTTGCCAGCATTTTATAAATCTTATTTCTTTTCAAAGAACCAACTTTTGACTTTTCTTATCAAGAACTAACTTTTGACTTTGCTTATCCTCTGTATTGTATGTTTATTTTTTGTTTCATTAATTTCAGCTTTTTTCTTCTATGTTCTTTGAGTTTAATTTTCTATTTTCTAAATTCTTAAGAAAAATACTTAACTTATTGACTTTTCAGGCATTCTTATTTCTCTTATATGCATTTAAGGCTATAAATTTCCCTCTAAGAATGGTCCAGCTTCAAATCCTATGTGAAAGAGAAATACTACTGTATTTTATTTAAGCCATCAAAATTGTTTTTTCTCTGTTAAATACAGCCAACTTACATCCCCAGAAAAAGGCCTCAGTTTCATATATGAGTAAAAGTTAGATTGGAGACAAAGCCACCGCTCTCGTGTGTAGAGTAGAAAACAGGAATTCGATAGAGGCTGGAGCTGTAACTGCACCTTGAGGACATGCCCATGTTTCCATCTCCACTTCCCCTGGGGGTGAGGGGCATGGTGCTTCACAAAATACAGAAAAGGACATTTCACTTTTGAAAGGAGATTAGGGGATTTAGAGCCACTATATCATGACCTCATGAGGCAAAGAGGCCGCACATGGCAATGGGTACATTTTCTTTTAGCTTTGCCAAGATGAGTTGTGTTTTTCATATCTACCCATGATTTTGTCCTGAATGTGTACACAAAGTATTTTGGATCAGAGGCAGAATAGTTATTATTACTTATATTATGATAATTGTGTTAGTCCCCCATGCCAGTGCTTACTCTTGAGGTGACAAATGGCCAGAGATGCTCTGTAGGTGAGGCAAGGAGAAAAATGGATTTTCTCTGCTTATACAGAGGAGAAGGAGCCAGATGCCTTCACTTTCCACCCTGAAGAGAGGGAGAGAAACCGTTGTTCTGGAGATGGGATGGACAGGGCCCGGGGTTCTCAAGCTAACCTTTTGGAGTGGAAATGCATCTCTCAAAGTCCCCTGGTGTTTCTGTCACCACTTATAGATGTCTTCAGGTTCCTGGGTCTCATTTTCCCTTGAAATGTATACACATCCCATGAGAACCTCTGGAGTCCTCTCTCTGGAGTTTTCTCACTATCTATAGAGCTGTACATTAACTTCCCAAGGCTTGATCTTAGCCCAGGATCTAAAGATTTCAGCAAAACTTACTCAGAAAGCGCCAACTCTACAGAAACACAAAAATATTTTCTCTAAACACCACAATAACTTTATACGAAAGCAAATGTTGTCATCCTCTTTTACTTACACCTTACCCTCCTAAATACTCAAAAATGTCAGAAGAGTGCATTGCATATCCAAGCTCTAAGTTTATGTCTATTACATTTCCTTCGATTTATTGCAAAGACCCCTATTTTTCTGTCATTTGATTTGCTTCTTTTTTCTATTCCCGATGTCTAGCATTATTTTCTAAAAAGTACCTCCAAAAAATATGAATAGGCATTTATATATTCTGGAGTCTAAATTTTTGTGGTTGACATAAAGGAATGCAGAGAAAATCCCACTTACATTAGAATTTCAACTATGGGAAATTTTGCAGTTTGATGGCTCCGAAGCAGTGCGATGAAATCAAAGATAACATCAGAGTCTACTAAGGCAGTGGTCCCCAACGTTTTTGGCACCAGGGACCGGTTTCATGGAAGACAACTTTTCCATGGACAGTGGGGACTGTGGAGGGAGAGGCGGAGCTCGGGCGATGACGCCAGCGATGGGGAGCTGTGGAGACACACAAAGCTTCTTCGCCAACTCCTCCCGTTGCTCACTTCTTGCTCTGCAGCTGGTTCTAAATTCCATGGAAGGCATTTTTCCCACGGATGGGGGTAGGTCGGTGTGGTTGAGGACTGCAGGGGATGGGGTAGAAGCGGAGCTCTGCTGCCAGTTCGTAACAGGTCAGTGACTGGTACCTTCCATGGCTTGGGAGTTGGGGATCACAGTACTATAGTATATAGGTCTGTTGATCTTCTGATAAATAACCCCATATTGTTACAATCTCTTCCTCTTTTGCTTGTTGTAGTTTATATACATTCCTTTTGTCTATTGCCTGTTCCTTTTAAAGGCAATTGGTAGTTCTACCTATAGATGTAACAACTGTTTAATTTGCTATAATACTTGATATTAGACAATATAGGTTTTTATGACCATGTGTAAGATAAGACAGCTTTTGAGGAGTGATATGGGACTCCTATATGTACAATTAGGGTGTGTGTATGGATCATTAAGGAAAGGCCATACTATGATAGCAAATAGTCCTCAAATCTCGGTGACATATAAGCAACAGAGATGCTCATGAGTTGATGGGAGACTCTATCCTGTGTTACCTTCACTCAAAGATTGAGACTGATACCACTTTCACCTTCTGGAGCAATTTCTACCATCCCACGGTGGTGAAAAGATTTGGCAAATCATGCTCAGGCCTTAAAACTTTTGATTGGAAGTGACACATGTTACTTCCATTCACATTTCTTTGGCCAAAGCAAGTCATATGGCCATATCCAACAATCAAGGAATTAGGAATGTGCAGTCTTACCTTGTTCTCTGAAGCAGAATGGGAAATCTCAGTCAGTAGCACTAACAACTGTTTCAGTGCAATTCACAAATTCAGAGCAGGGGAGTAGATTTTTCATGCAATGGTTCTGAAGCACTAGTCCTGGGAGTAAATAATCTCCTTCATTGTACCTAGAAGATGTGGCAAAGATACTACGCAGTGGACTAGGAAGAGCAACTAAGAAAAAGGACTAGATGCTCCTCGACTTACAATGGGACCATATCCTGATACACTCATTGCAAATTGAAAACATAGTAAGTCGAAAATGCACTTAATATGCTTAACACTACCAAACGTTATATTAGTAGCTTAGCCTGGCCTACCTTAAATGTGCTCACAACACTTGCATAAGTCAGCCTACCGTTGGGCAAAATCATCTAACACAAAGCCTATTTTCTAGTAAAGTGTTGAATATCTCATGTAATTTGTTGAATACCATACTGAAAGTGAAAACAGAATGGCTGTATGGGTCATAAAAAGTCAAAAAAGTGTAAGTCGAACGATAGTAAGTAAGGGACTGTCTGTATTTAGGGAACTGGGTAACAGTCACTGTAAAATCTCCAAAGAACTGCTCTTGTTGCCCCTAAAACCGCCGTGGTCTTCCCTCTGTCATAGCAGCGCAGAAGTTAGAATTGCTATCAGCGGTTTTGGGATTACGCAAACATCCCATCACTCTTACACATGCACTTTGTAATCTCTATTTTGGCTGCTCAGAGGCATTTTTCTCCCCTTTTTGCTTACTTCTCAGTTCTCAGTTGTGCAATGTGTTAACATCTTTGTCTTTGTTAGTGAAGTGTTTAGATAAAGAAAAATGACCAGATAAAGCAGGGATAAAAACAAAGGAAGGGTAACAGACACCAAAATTGCAGCATTTCTATTCACCTGTATCTAAATACAGAGCGGCTGAATAAATGCACAGGGAACTTAACAGTCCTGTGGACACTAGCCAGACAGAGGGCAATAAGGGGCTAGATTCCAATGTGACATGACGGCGCGGAACAGGATGGCTCCGGGAGACCGATTTCAGAAGGCTGGGAGACCAGGCGCGAGCCGAGGCCGGGTCCCTGCCGAGAGGGCTACCTGCGGGCTCCCGCGCCCGCCCCAGGCAGCCCGCCCGCCAGAGGCTGTGGCTGTGTGACCGCGAACGCGCGCCCCTTGCAGCCGGGAGCCCGCCGGGACGCGGCGTCCAGGGGCCTCGCGGCAGCCCCTGTCGGCGAGCTCCGCCCGGGCCCTCACCGCCTGTGTTGGCCCGGTCCTGAGGGACTGGTCGGCCCTGACCGGGAGCCTTACTCGTACCTCTTCTCAGCCGCTGCCAGCAGTACTGATCCAGAGCCACCTGAGCTTTATGGACTTAGAAACCCCTCAGATGGAGGTGCTTGGTGGGTGACCGTGGGCTCCCGCTCTCAGCCCTCCCTGCGGACCCCGCGTCGGTGTGACCTCCTTCCCCTCGGTCGAGTCAGCCGCCCTCGCAGAGGCCACGCCCGGGCGCAGCCCACACAAGCTTCTCTCCTCACAGTTGTGGAGGCTGGCGCGGCGCGGTCAGGGCGCAGTCGCGGGGCTCTGGCGAGGCTTGCTGGCGGCTGCCTCTGTGCTGTGTCGCCACCAATCCCTCACGAGGACCCACCCGCGTGACCCTATCGCTCCCCAAAGGCCCCGCTTCTCAATACCATCACCTTGGGGATTAAGGCTTCGTATGTTGAACTTACGAATTTTAGGGGAACACACATCAGTCCACAGAAGCCCCTAAATCACTCAGGATGTAGAATTTGGCCTCTTTGCCATTTTGCATGATAGGACCTAACAAATCTCTGCTGAAGGGTCCAGGGAAGTTCAGCATCTCGGAGTACATCAAGTGCTTCTCTAGAACACTCCCTATTCAACACGTATTTTCTCTGTGGTCCCTGCCCTCCTGTGCCACACTGTCCCTGGGTGAGGGCAAAATTTCTCTTTCCCCAACTCCCAAATTCAAATTCTCTGTCCTTTATCAATCAGAACAAATATTTAAAAAAATAATTATTAATGAGCCATTCCCTGTGGATTTATTCTCCCCTGAGGGCTGTTAACAAGATATTTTTTTCATCACAAATTCGCTGAGAATTCTGGTGAATACAGTCAGCTGAATGTCACTGGATACATGCATCTTTTTGATCAGGCAGGGATCTTTTGAGATTACTTCCTGATTGTTCTTGGCCTTCAGAGATGTTTCCTTGCCCATGAAGTGCTCCACCATTAAAAAACCAAAAAAAGCATATGCAATATTACAAATGTCCACCGGAGGGAGCACCAGCCCAGCCCACAGACATCAACTGTAGTTTGTCTTCAGAATGCAGCCCCAGGCTCCAGAATCCTCCTAATCTTTACCAACAGGAGATGAGATCCTGAGGAATACATGTTATCTAAATTACACATCAAGAGAGGATTACCCATCAGAAAAATGCAAATCAAAACCACAATGAGATACCACCTAACCCCAGTGA
>VBSM01001124.1:5186709-5222553 GCA_008086735.1 Cheirogaleus medius
GTCAGTACCAATTTGATGGCGAGTAGATGTCGAGCCCATTTTCCATATCTTGTGAAGGACATGATTTTCAATCTGTCATAGTTTTCTTAATTCAGTTAATTTTATAGTTTAGTTTTAATTAATTGAATTATTTAATTATTAATAGAAGATTATAAGTGAATACAGATTGAACTTTGTTTATCTTAACTTTAAAAGTACTGTATAAGAAGATAGTTGAAAGAGAGCATCGAATAATGTCTCTAGCTACCCTGTTAAAAAGTCATTTTCTACTAATTGTATAATGAAAATCAAAGACATCAATCAAAAAATGAGAAGTTCACCCAAAGTTTCAAGATTTCAAACTTACTTGTAAAAATTAATCACATATATTAATGACACGTAGTTAGAAAATAAAGAAATAAATGTAACGACTTAGCAACAAAAGCCTTACATAAATGGACAGTGATTTATCTTGGAACAGAAAATATTCATTAATGGAATATGGTAAACCCTTCATAGGAAAAATAAAAGAAGACACTTATAATTATAGAGATTAAATATAGTAAAAATGAAAATACTATTTAAGTTAAAACATCGATTAAATGTAAATATTCACTAAGAGCTTCTATGGAACATTTAATACAAATTGAAAAGTTAATAATAAAAATCTTCTGGAAAAACCAACAAGCAAGTATACAAAATAATAACATAACAAGAATTTGTTTACTCTATAAAATTTTTGAACACTTTAAAAAATTTTGTTAAAATTAGATGGTAACTGGGGGACCATCTGTTAAATGTTAAAGCTGATAATGGAAATTTTTAAAAATTAGAAATGGATTATTATGATAAAGATGTTTTACTTCCTAAATATAACATGTTTACAGATGCTTATATCATATAAAAATATCAATGTTAATATTAAACACTTCTATGAGAACTGACCGTGATGAATGCCAACAATGCATAACCAAACACTGGTTTTAATATGTAGGTCAGAAGCCCTAAGTAGAGTTATTTTGTGCTACTTAAAAAAATTCTATGAAATTCTGCCTTATCTTAACAAAAACAAAGATTTAGGTTAGGAATGAGAAATCACTTACAAAAAGGATTGTTATATATTGTTTCCTTGACAAGACATGTAATCTTGATGTAAAATTTTTAAATGGGATAGGCAATAATCTGAGTTGATTTAGGAGGTATTGTCTGAATGAAGGATGAGGGATGAGCTCAGAGAGGCTGCAAATTTCAATTTTCTTTTTTTATAGAAAGAATGAATAAATATTAGCTATCAAAACTCTTGCTCTCTGAACACAGGAACCTAATAGAGTTGGATAAATGGTATCTAAACTTTCATAATCCAGACTCAGGAACTGAATAGATTAAGATAATAAGGGATACTTATATTTTATGATGGATTTAAGCACAATAGAAAGGAGAAAGGAGCCTAAAAAAAAACTAAGTGTACTTTTGCAGAGTGCAGAGAGTGCTATAAAGGCAAAAAGGCTTTCCTTCTGTCTCCTGGGCACAGAGCCAGAGCACTTCCCCCAGCCTGCCTTGACATGGCCATGTGGGTGCAAGTGAGTTCAGCTCTCCAAGCCTGGCACATAGAAACCTTCTGTATTGTCCTCCACACTCTTCCTCCCTCTCCCAGCTCCATGCAGAGTAATTGACCGAGGACTCCAGGGACCTGGTTGGTGGAGCCACAGATGGAAGGAGCCTGGATCCCTTAGCTGCTGTTCACCTCCAACATTTGTATTCAACTTTGCATGAGTGAAAAACAGACTTGTGCTATGAGATTGTGGGATTTGTTTTATAGCCATTAGCATTACTTACTCTAACTAATACATGTTACTGGATTTTTATTTCCATTTGTCAAAATATAGTTTTTCTTAGTTGATAGTAATGTACAAATGGTATTTTATCTGCAGCTTTCTCCTCTTAATCTTTCCATCAAGCTTATTTTTGTATGTAATAACTGTTGACATTCTAACAATCTTAACACCTATATTAGTATTTCATATTGTAATATTTTGTTGTGTAACCCAGTGTCAACTGTTTGGCATTAAGTTTCCAATTTTTCGCCATAATAAATTATACTACTTCTGTATTAATTATTTGGGAACTTTACCCAATATGGAATTTTCTGGCCAAATAAACAAATGATTGAGAAAGATAAATGTGGTCAGTTGCCATTAAATACTATCATTCCTAAAAATCACTGAGCTGTGCAAAATTGTGCAATAAAAAGCATGATCCATGAAAGAAAAAAATAACAAGTTGGACTTTATTAAAATTAAAACTTCTGCTCTGCAAAAGACACTGCTTAAGGAATGAAAAGATAAGCCAGACTTTGAGAAAATCTTTGCAAAACATATATCTGATAAAGCAGCAGTCCCCAACCTTTTTGGCATCAGAGACTGGTTTCATGGAAGACAATTTATCCATGGATGGGGGTTGGGGAGTGGGGTGGAGCTCAGGCAGTGATGCAAGCAATGGAGAGCGGCTGTAAATACAGACGAAGCTTCACTTACTCGCCTGCCAGCTGCTCACCTCCTGTTCTGCGGCACCCCCATTTCTAAGTTTAATAGAAGATAATTTTTACACGCACATGGGGTGGTGCGTGGCTTGGTTCATAATAGGCCATGCACCAGTACTGGGCTGCGGCCTGGGAATTGGGGACGACAGTGATAAAGGACTGGCATCCAACATATACAAAGAACTCTTAAAACTCAACAATAAGGAAACAATCCAATTGAAAAATGGGAAAAAGACATGAACAGAATCCTCACCAAAGAAGATATACAGATGGCAGATAGGCCTATAAAAATATGCTCCACATCATGTGTCATTAGGGAATTTCAATTAAAACCATGAGATACTACTACATGTCTATTAGAATGACCACAATACAGAACACTGACAACACCAAATGCTAGTGAGGATGTGGAGCAACAGGAACTCTCATTCATTGCTGGTGGGCATGCAAAATGGTACAGCCAATTTGGAATAGAGTTTGGAGGCTTCTCACAAAACTAAACATACTCTTATCATATTATCCAGCAATTACACTGCTTGTTATTTATCCAAATGAGATGAAAACATGTCCACACAAAAACTACACATGGATGTTTATAGCAGCTTTACTTATAATTGCCAAAACTTGGAAGAAACCAAGATGTTCTTCCGTAGGTGACTGAATAAATAAAATAAGGTACATCCAGACAATGGAATATTATTCAGCAATAAAAAGAAATGAGCTATCAAATCATGAAAAGACATGGAGAAATCTTAGATGCATATAGTTAAGTGGAATAAGCCAGTTTGAAAAGGCTACATACTGTAGGATTCCAAGTGTATGTCACTCTGGAAAAGACAAAACTATGGAGACAGTAAAACAAACAGTGTTTTCCAGGGGACAGGGGAAGAAAAAGATGACAAGGTGGAGCACAGGGGGTTTTAAGGCAGAGACACAATTCTGTATGATACAGTAAAGATGAACAGATGTCCTTATACACTTGTCAAAACCCACAGAATATACAACACAGTGGATTCTAATGAAAACTATAGATTTTAGTTAACTAACAATATTAGCTTAACAAGTGTCACAAATGTGTTGCACTAATGCAAAGGTATTGGTTAATAGAAGGGAAAATTTTCTGTATTTTCCATTCAATTTTTCTGTAAACCTAAAACTGCTCTAAGAAATATAGTCAATTAATTAAGAAAAACAAAACATAAAGAACAAAAAAGCCAACAACCACCACGCACCCGAGGGCAAAAATGAGATTAGTGACATGACACTTAACTACTTCATCAGTGATACACATTGTTTTGACATAATGATTAGACAATAAAAGCTATTTTTAAAATAGTTAGCAGCAAAATAAAAAGAAACCTAAAATGACCAGTGTTGGTGTGACAAAGAACAAACAGTTGTATTTATTCATTGCTTCTCATCTTTATAAGTAATATGATATACATATTAAGAGATGTGGATGGGCGTGGCTCTTGGTCATGGTGCTCTTGGTCATAGGTAACTAGTAGGAATTTGAGGGTAGTGTGGGTATTTTGTGTATTTCTACAACTCAGTTCTGTTGGGCATAGTATCCCTGGTGTTTCTTGCAACAAAACTGTGCATAAGAAAATGGGAAATTCTCTGGCATGGAGAGTCTCTACAGAAAAGTGGCTGCTCCCTCACTTGTCATGTGATGCATATTTGTGGGAAATCTAGTGCAAAACCGTCCATAGAGGACCTGCTTCTCAGTCCCAGTGTTCTACGAACAGAGCAGCTCCCTTCCTGCTATCTATTGAACGTCAGCCCTCCACACAAGGGCTTGTAAATACAACAAAGAAAAAAAAAAGAAAGAAGAAAAATAAAAATTTAAATAAAGAATTTATAAAAGATTAAAAAAAGAAAATGGGAAATTTAAGGTATGTTTACCCTTTTCCCAAATAATAAGTTAATTAATTGTGCTAGGACAAATTTGGTTTTCAAAGGAAGCATTATCACACAATGGACTGTAGTATTAAAAGACTTGTTTTAATAATAGTCTTCAATTTCATTCATCAGTGCTTTATAGTTCTCAACGTACAGGGCTTTCACCTCCTTGGTTAAATTTATTCCTAAGTAACTTTTGTTGTTGTTGTTGCTATTGTAAATGGGATTGTTCTTTCAATTTCTTCTTCAGATAGTTCGCTGTTAGTATATAGAAATACTGCTGATTTTTGTGTGTTGATTTTGTGTCCTGAAAATTTGTTCATTTATGAGTTGTAACAGTTTTTTGGTAGAGTCTGTCTGTAGGGTTTTTTGTATATAAGATCATGTTATCAGCGAACAGTAACAATTTCATTTGTTCTTTCTGTATAGCAAAGGAAACAATTGACAATATACAGAGACAACCTATGGGTTGAGAGAAAATATTTGTAAGCCATACATTCAATAAGGGGTTAATACACAAAATATTTATGAAGCTCAAACAACTCAATAGTGAAAAAAACAACAACAAACTCAATTAAAAAATGGGCAAGGGATCTGAAGAAATGTTTCTCAAAAGAAGACACAAAAATGGCTAATGCATATATGAAAAAAATGTTCAATATTGCTATTATTAGGAAATAGCAAATCAAAACCACAGTGATCTATCATATCACACTTGTTACAATGGCTGTTATCAAAAAGACTAAAGATGAGTTTTGGTGAGGGTGTGGTTTAGTACAGCTATTATGGAAAATTGTATTGAGGTTTCTCAAAAACCTAAAAATAGAATTACCAGATAATCTGGCAATCCCACTTTTGGGTATTTACCCAAAAGATTTGAAATCAGTTTTTCAAAGAGGTATCTGCACTCCCATGTTGCAGCACTATTCACAATAGCCAAGTTACGGAATCAACCTACATGTCATAAGAAGATGAATAAAGAAAATGTGGTACAGATACACAATTAAATACTAATCAGCCTTTAGAAAGAAGGAGATTTTGTCATTTGTGACAACACAGATGAACCTAGAGGACAGAAATAAGCCAAGCACAGAAAGACCAGTCATGCACGTTCTCTCTTACATGTGGAATCTAAAACAATTGAACTCACAGAAGCAGAGAGTAGAATGGTGGTTACAGAGGGTAGGGGGCAGGGGAAATGGGTAGATGATGGTCAAAGGTACAAAAGCTCAGTTAGACGGGAAATATGATTTTTTTTAGTTCTATTGCACAGTGTGGTATATATAATTAATAATAGAGTATTGTGTACATTTCAAAATTGCTAAGAGAATAAATTTCAAATGCTCTCACCACAAAAAATGTTAAGTATTTGAGGTGATAAATATGTTAACAAGTTTGATTTAATTATTCCACATTGTATTCATAACATCACTTTGTACTCCATAAATTTATACAATTATAAATTGTCAATTTATAATAAAAAGTCTTCTGCTGCACCATTTCTATTCCATAAGTTCTGCCTCCAGAACAATTAATCAGTTCTTTTTGTCTGTTTCTTCAAGTAATTAGGTCCACATTATTTTAAAAAAATACTTAATTGCTAGTTTTAGAAATTAACGACAGGTATCTACTTAATTTTTGTACCCCTCTCACACTCACCCACCACAGTCCCCTATTTTTATACCAGTAGATACTCTTTAGTGTTATGGTTTTTAAAATATCATTTGTCACTAAGTCAAGTAATTTATCATGAATATCTTGCCTTTCCTGTATAATTTTTATCTTTAATGCTGAGTCTTATTATTTGTATTTATTATGCTTGGTTTTACAGATGTGTGGTGATAACTGAAATTTGATTTACATTTCTTTCCTATCTCCAGTGAAATGTGAGTATTGACATTATTTGTATCAGTTCTTTATATGTTCAGAACATGAAATTTTTTATTAGATATGTTGTCAATTTTGGAATTTCATTGATTTCTTTTTAAAACTTACTTATCCCTGCTATTTTACAAATGTATTTTTCTATTTTTTTCTGACATATATAGTTTTTAGTGTGAGTTTTACACTTTAACTCATTTAGAATTTATTGTAGCTTATTATGTGACATTTTGATTTGATTTAATTCTTCTTCATATCAATATTCAATACTCTAAACATTTCATTGCCAATGATTTTCTTCCTCATTGGCCTTTCTTTGTTTGTTTTTAGAATTATGTACAGCTAATTATTCACACCATCTATTCTCTCAAGGCCTGTGTTATTCTCATAGAAATCAGTAGTTCTTCTATTAGTATGGTGTCCATACTGGATTATCTTTCTATCCAGTTGAACTTTGTTTCCTTGAGTATTGTTTTAGTATTGCTGTCTCTTTTCATGTCCTCTGGCATCTCTCTTATTTGGGGGTTGGATCACCCAATTCTCTCTCTCTCTCTCTCTGCCACCATCTGCGGTGTCTTTAGCTGGGAGTTGACTTGGCTGTGCCAGGTGACCTTACGCACTACTCTACTAAGGTGAGTATCTTCACTCGTTTTCTGCGTTTCTGCTCTTTACCTCATGGTAAACATTTTTTAATTAATTAATTATTTTTGTTTCTTTTATTATTCTTATTCTTCTTATTATTTTTATTTCAGCATATTATGGGGGTACAAATATTATGGTTATATACATTGCCCATGCCCCCCTCCCCCCTCGAGGCAGAGCCTCAAGCATGACCATCCCCCAAACGTTGCACATCTCACTCACCATGTTTGTATATACCCATCCCCTCCTCCCCCCTCCCACCCGCCCGACACCCGACAAATGTTATTCCTATATGTCCACTTAGGTGTTGATCCGTTAATACCAATTTGCTGGTGAGTACATGTGGTGCTTGTTTTTCCATTCTTGAGATACTTCACTTAGTAGAATGGGTTCCAGCTGTATCCAGGAATATACAAGAGGTGCTATATCACCATTGTTTCTTAAAGCTGAATAGTACTCCATGGTACACATATACCACATTTTGTTAATCCACTCTTGTATTGATGGGCACCTGGGTTGTTTCCACAATTTTGCAATTGTGAACTGTGCTGCTTATGGTAAACATTTTAATGAATCTTGAATGGTTTGTTTTTTTAAAAAACCTCCTTGTTTTTAAAACATTCACATTTTTTTGTTTTCATTTTATTTGGGTTGGATTTAGCTCAGAATAGGCACTATGGATTAGTGTTTCAACATCTGTTCAGAAGTATCAACACTGTGTTTCATTGAAGAGGAGTTTTACTTGGTCCTTGCCAAAGAAAGACAGAGACACTAAAGTCATGTTAATAGAGTAGCCTATTAATTGAGTTTTAAATGACTGCATTCATGATCAAGAAATTTGCCCACAGGAAATACTGGAATGTAAAGCATTTCTGAATGACAAAGCTCAGGGTCACTTATATCTACCTCTTCCTGGAAATATTTACTGACCTCCTTGTCCCAAAGTGAGCCTTTGATACACAGCATTTGTTGTCTCTGCCACTACTGGGTTGTTTGTATTCTGCCTCTCAGAGTTGTTACTTATCTATGTGCTGGACTTTTTGGCCCAACTAAGCAACAAGCTCCTTGAAGGAGGTTCCTAGTAAGTTCCTTCTCTTCTCTACCTTATGGTGTCTAGACCAATGCTTCACGTAGAACAGGTACTCTAATAGCTTGAAACTTAGTCAATAACTTTTGATCATAGTTTCCTAGTGCAATTCTCTAGTGTAAAAGTTTATCAATAAGCTATGATTTCTTTAATTATGTTCTCAGACACACACACACTTTTTCTTTGTTAGTTTTTTTATTTTTTGTTAGGTATCTTTCCTGACACATTAGATTTTTGTCAGCCCATGTTTTGCCAGATTATAGGTGACACAATATTGCTAACTGCCGGCTGAAAAGAAGTTTCAGAAGGCCATGAACAGCATGTGTCAGCTTCACAGATCTCTTGCCTTGTTCTGTTTTGCAGAATTGTACTTTTTAGGGATGTTTTTCTTCTCATAACAAGACACACAGGAAGTTCAAAAATACATCTATAAATGTACTTCTCAGAAAATGTTTTGGTGTATAGGATTACTGATTGGAAGCAGGCGGCTCTACTGACTTCAAGCATATCCTGATTAGATGTCTTTATTTCCTTTGTGGCTCAAATGGCCATATATTAATCGGAATTTGAAACCACTGGTTCCAACCTCTTTTTTAAGTTGCTAGAAATTGCTAACCACTAGCTTAGTAACAAGGGGAAAGCTACATTCGTCATTTGTTTTTTGAGGTTGCAGAATAAATGTAACTTTAGAAACTGAAAGATAAATTTGGCTCATGTTGCACTGACGTGAGCAGAAATTGTTCAACCCAGATATCAGGAAGAATACACAGGTAGTAAAAACAATAAACCAAGAATATGATTGAACACATAATGTCACAACAGAGAAAAACTTTACATGGTCAGACCACAGCCACATAAGCATTCAGAATAGGGTTATGTTTATAAGCAGCCTCTATTCATTGTTATTTTAAAAACGAAGGTGTGTTTGCTTTAAAAAATCTATTTAATTATTTAGCAAGGTCTGACAGTCTAAAGAAAAATCTTAACACAACATAGCAAAGAAATCGATTTTTCTAAGACCCTTTGTGTAGGCAACTTTACAACTTCATTGAAAAGTACAGTCCACACTTAAGTGATGTGTATATTTTAATGGATTAAATGATTATAAATTAAATTAATAATTTTTGAGATCTAATGCTATGCCTTTAAAACAGCTGTTCCATTCAACCAAAAAAGACAGCAATACTATTGTGAAATACTTCATATGTTCTAAATGAAGCAGGCTTGTCTATTGTTTAGTAATTTATTCTTTTGATGGTGATTAGAAAAAGAAAGAGCTGCCTGCTTCATTGCTTGAGAAGCCTCAGGAAGCATTGAGCAGTGTATTGGTTCTCGGGTCTGGGATATTGCCAACTTACTGGGTAAACTCTGTTAAGCCTGAAATGTGAGAACTAAAAATGTTTTAATGGGAAGCATTATAATGATCCCACTTTCATAAAACTCTCCTTCCTCTCCGTTCTCCAGTAACAGACCAATCCCTGTAGCTTTCTCTAGCCAAGGTCTCACTGGCACCAGTGCAAAGCTCACACAAAAGAGGCAGAAGGACTGGAATTCATTGAAATGGAGTCGTTTTGTACATATCTAAAAATTGCATCCATTTATTTTGTCACTTTGGTGGCTGGTTAGTGAAATAGTAGAGATATAAAAAATAGGAATAGTGTAAAGCTGAATTTTGGCACTTATGGAGAGCCAGCGTCTGTTTGGACCATCTGAGTGGTTAACCTTGGTTAGGGTTATACATGAAGTTTAGAGAAGAATGCTTTCTTGTGGGTGCACAGAAAGAGAGGAAAACTCTAACCACTGAGAAGTATTTTAAATTTTTATATAACAAGAGTGATCTTGAATATCTGTAGTTAATAAAGTTAGAGGCTTGTACACAGGTCTCTTGAGTGTGGAGAGGCAGCACTGTGCTAAGCACCAGGGGTACGAAGACCAACTAAACAGGGCCCCTCTCATGAGGAGCTTAGAGTCCAGCACGAGGGACAAATGTAGTCCTGATTTAATATTTTATGATTCCATCTCCATCTCCTCATTGAATATATAATACTTCCTTGAAATCTAAAATTAGATCTCACCTTTTAGACACAATTCTCTCTATATATTTCTAGTATTTTATATATGTTTATACTTGTTTTTCCATTTAAAATTGAATGTGTAATTGGCCACTTTAAGACTAACGAACACCCAATTGAGGAAATACATACATATGAACATACATATTCATCTTTGCATATTAATAATTTTTATTTTGTCTCAATTACCTTTTCCTTAGTATCATCACTTTTATTTTTTCCATTTCCATCTATTTTTATAAACTTCAATGTACTTTCCAGCAATTGCATCCCAGACTGGTGACTGATCAAGGTGGTAAACATTCACAAGTGAAAATGTTGTCTGACAGACCGCGCACTGCACCATGGCTTGAATCATGCATTTAGGAGCTGATGTATAAAACCCCCAGTTAGTGCCAAAAGTGCTTTAGGCTCAAAATGATTAATCACAAAATTTCTGGTTGTAAAAAGACTGATAATCTGTAGTCAAGTGCCACCTATAAACCAGATCATTTTAATTTGGAACAAAGTGGTAGGCTGGATGTAAGAAATGTACATTGTGCAACTCAGAAACTTATTAGAAAACTAATAAAATCTCTAATTTCAAGGAATTTAACATTTGAATAACTTAATCGGTTGATGAGTGGAATAAAAGCAAATAGAAGATGCCAATAAGCCAAAGTCAACTTTTCAGTGTTCCAGGTTGGCATGAATTTGAAATTTTGGCTTCTAGGTAAATGTTTGGAAATCTATCTTTATTTGTTGCCTACCATTTAGTTTGGTGGTTCTCAAACTTTTTGAGTATGAGGACTCCCAAGTTGCTATTAATGGCACTATTATCTCTTTGGTCTGTGGATACTACTCGGGATAGATACTACCAGATTTGAGGATTTTGTGCACTAGTTCTATGGCTCACTCATATGATTGTGAGTCTTAGGGAAGAGTGGAGCCTGAGGATCAGTATGTTCTCCCATCCTACTCTTTGACTGTACATTATAATTTTATTTCCCTCAAGAATCTCAAGAATTCAGGGAGGAAAAACATGATTTAGGGGAGAGACAGTTTAGAGTCTAAGAATTACACAGATATTATTTCTGGGAGGGGAATAAAAGGAGAGGTCATTACTGTATATAAGAAAAAACATCTATAGGTGGATACCACCTGCCCTTGCTTGTTTTGAGAGTCATCAATTATCAAATCATCTGTAAGATTTGACATATGTATGACAAGGGAACTAGGGATTTCTATTTTAGCAGGTCATAAGTATAGTTCATAGTAACTTATCCCACTAGCTCACTGTTCATCTCTCTCACCTTTGAGTTTTTTAGCAGGACCATGTCTAAGAAATTAATGCTAATCTCCCTTCCCTCCCATTCTTTCTTCTGTAAGCATCTATTGAGCACCTACTGGCTCCAGGAACTCTACCTAGGTGCTCAGGATAAAAGGAAGAAAAAAGCAGTGTGAAATGTATAAATGACCTAAACATGAAAAATTCTAAAACTACAAGAAGATAATAGAATAGTCTATCCCCCTACCTCTTGGATTTGGGAAAGATTTCTTTAACAATCAACCATAAAGAAAAAAAAAGACTATCATTAATGTTCTTAAAACCAAGAAATGTAGAGCAATGAAGTAATAATAATAATAATGATAACAATTGCTAGGCACCAGTTTACAAGTATCAGTTTGTTTACTTCTAACAAACCAATGAGGTAAATACTATTATTATTTCAGTTTTACAGATGAGGAATATGACATTCATAGATGTTAAGTAACTTTCTCAAGGTCACACAGCCAGCTAGTAACAGGTTGACAAAAGATATTTGTAAGTTGTGTAACAAACAAAGATTAATTTCCTAGACTATGTAAAGAACTCCTAATTCAATTTTTAAAAAAGACTGACCAATTTAAACATGGGCAAGCATTTAAAGGCAAGGAAATCCAAATGTCTACTATGCATATGAAAATACACTCAACTTCACTGGCTTGTGGAAAAATGCAAATGTAACCAGTAATGAGATGCTAACTTTTATCTATTATATAGGCATAAATAAATATATATGGCAATAGCAAGCCTTTGTAAAGATGTTTTAGAGGCAGTGCTTTCACAGACTATTGGGTGGGAGTAGGTGGTGGCATAGAAAATTGGTGGCATCCAGAAAAAATGAAAATGACCATGCCCTAATAGTTGGCAATTCTACTTCAGGGAATACATACCCAGTGGTGTGGTGGTAAATGTGTAACAGCTGGATTTCCAGCGGGCAAGGCATGGTGGTGTGCGTGTGGTTGGTTTGTAGGTTTGCCATTTTCCATGGTGGAAATGCTCCCACCATAATCATATTCAAGCTATGCACATAATGTCACTGAAGTCAGAATAGGGAAAAGATATGCACCGTCAGTTCTCATCAGTCATCGGAGTCAGGTCCAGCCCACCACCATGAGGCATTCTGTCACAAAAGCACAAGAGACATGAATGAGCATATTCACTCAAGATTGTTTGTAACAGCAAACATTTTCAAACAAACTACATATTCATCATAGAGGAAATAATACATAAATTGTTATAAGTTATAATAAGATCATACCACAGTTAAAAGAGATGAACTATTGCTACGCATATTACTGTAGAACTGTTTCTACATATATTGGATAATTCCCAAAATTCCCATTATATTGGATAATGTGGAGTCATACAAGCAAATTATATAACAACATTGTAATATTCTATAATATAAAAACACATATATTAACATATATTTTAAATTATTCATGTATGAAATAAAAAGCTATATACCAAAATGGAAAAATGGAATAAAAGACTATACACCAAAGTTATACTTACCTTTAGAGAGTGGGAGGAGATAATGGGGGGTGCAATATGATGACGATTAAAGACCATATTAGTAATATCTGTAATATCACTTCTTTTCTAACAGCATCTATCTACTCTCAGCCTTTCTTAATTTTGTGTGGAATACCTCTACTTCTTTCATGTAAGAATTCATAAATTGAAGATGCATTATTTTTTCAGCTGACACATTGTAATTATACGTATTTATGGGGCACGGCTTGATGTTTTGATACATGTATATGTTGTATAATGATCGAATCAGGGTAGTTAGCATACCCATCATCTCATGCATTTATCATTTATTTGTGGTGAGAATATTCAAAAACTTCTGTTTTGTAATGCACAATACCTTACTCTTAACAGTAGTCACCCAAATGTTCAATAGAACACCAGAATTTATTTATCCTCTCTAACTGCAACTTTGTACCTGTTGCCCAATCTCTCCTCTTCTTCCCTTTTTCTATCCCCTCCCAAGTTTCTGGTAACCACTGTTCTACTCTCTACTTTTATGAGATGAACCTTTTTTTAGATTCCACATATGTGTAAGAACTTGTGGTATTTGTCTTTCTATGCCTGGCTTATTTCACTTAACATAGTGTTTTCCCGGTTTATCCATGTTGTTGCAAATGACAAGATTCTATTCTTTTTTATGGCTGAATAGTATTCCATTGTGTCTATGGACCACATTTTCTTTATCTATTCATACATTGTTGGACTCTTAGGTTGATTTCATGTCTTGGCTATTGTGAATAATGCTGCCATAAACATGGAAGTTCAGCTATTTTTTGACATACTGATTTCATTTCCTCTGGATATATACCCTGTATTGGGATTGTTGTGTCATACAGTAGTTCTATTTTTAATTTTTTGAGGAACTGCTACTGTTTTCCATAATGGCTGTACCACTTTACATTTCTACCAACAGTGTGTAAGTGTTTCCTTTTCTCCACATACTCGCCAGCACTTGTTTTCTTTTGTCTTTTTGATAATAGCCATTCTAACTGGAATGAGGTAGTGTCTAATTATTTTGATTTGAATTTGCCTAATGATTAGTGATGTTGAGCATGTTTTTAATATACCTGTTGTACATTTGTATGTCTTCTTTTGAGAAATCTCTATTAAGATCTTTTGCCCACTTTGTAATCAGGTTATTTATTTTTTTACTGCTGAGTTATTTGACTTCCTTAAATATTCTGGATATTAACCACTTATTAGATGTAGAGTTTGCAAATATTTTCTCCCACTCTGTAGGTTGTCTTTTTACTCTGTTAATTGTTTCCTTTGCTGTGCAAAATTTTTTAGTTTAATGTAATCCCATTTGTCTATATTTTGCCTTGTTGCCTATGCTTTTGAGGTCTTATTTTAAAAATCCTTACTCAGCTCAATGTCATGAAGCCTTTCCCCTGTTTTCTTTTAGCAATTTCATAGTTTCATGTCTTAAATCTAAATTTTTCACCCATTTTGAGTTGATTTTTGTATATGGTGAGAGATAATGATCTAATCCCATTTTGATGCATGGGGATATCCAATTTCCCCAGCAACATTTGTGGAAGAGACTATCTTTTCCTTAGTATGTATTCTTAGCACTTTTTTTCAAAGATCAATTTACTATATGTGTGTGAATTTATTTCTAGGCTCTTTATTCTGTTCCATTCACCGTTTGTCCATCTTTATGCCAGTCCCATACTATTTTGGTTACTATCAATTTGTGGTATATTCTCAAGTCAGGTAATGTGATGCCTCCAGCTTTGTTCTTCTTGCTGAGAATTGCTTTGGCTATTTGGGGTCTTTTAGGGTTCTATAGGATTATAGGATTATTTTTTCTACTCCTATGAAGAATGTCATTGATATTTTAATAGGAATTTCATTAAATTTATGAATTGCTTTGATGAGCATGGCCATTTTAACATTATTAATTCGTCTAATCCATGAACAAGGGATATCTTTTCATTTATTTGTATTCTCTTCAATTTCTTTCATCAATATTTTATAGTTTCCAGTGGAGAGATCTTTCACCTCCTAGGTTAAGTTTATTCCTAGTTATCTTTTTTGTAGTTATTGTAAATGGTATTGTTTTCTTGATATCTTTTTCAGATAGTTCACTATTAGCATATAGAAACACTATTTTTTATGTTGATTTTTTTATCCAACAATTTTATAATTCAAACAGTTTTTGGTGAAGTCTTTAGGGTTTTCTACATATAAGGTAATGACATTTGCAAACAGAGACTTCCTTCTTTCCAATTTGTGTGTCTTTTATTTCTTTCTCTTACTTAATTCCTCTGGCTAGGATTTCCAGTACTATGTTGAATAAAAATGGTGAAAGCAGGCATTGCTATCTTGCTCCTGATCTTCAAGGGATAGCTTTCAGCTTTCCTCATTCAGTATGATGTTAGCTGTGGGTTTTTCATATATTGCCTTTACTGTATTGAGGTACGTATCTTCTGTACTTAATTTGTTGAGAGTTTTTATCTGAATGAGATGTTGAACTTTTTTCAAATGCTTTTTCTGCATCTATTGAAATGATTGTATAGATTTTGTCTTTCTGTTAACATGGTATATAACGTTTATTGATTTGAAATAGTGAACCACCCTTGAATTCTTGGGATGAATCCACTTGACCACAGTAAATGCTCTTTTGTTGAATTTGGTTTGCTAGTATTTCACTGAGGATTTTTGTGTCCATGTTTAAGGATATTGGCTTGTATTTTTTTGTTGTTGTGGTATACTTGTTGGAGTTTTGGTATTAGGGTAATACTGGCCTCCTAAAATGAATTTTAAAATATACCCTTCTTATAAATTTCTTGGAATAGTTTGAGAAGAATTGATATTAGTTCTTCATTAAGTGTTTAGTAGTATTTATCAGTGAAGCCCTCAGGTCTTGGACTTTACTTTGATGGAAAAATTTTTATTACAGATTCAATTTCTTCACTCCTATTGGTTGGTTCAGATTTTATATTTCTTTATAATTTAATCTTGGTAGATTTTATGTGTCCAAGAATTTATCCATTTCTTCTAGGTTATCAAATTTGTTAGTGTGCTTTTGTTCCTAATAGTCTCTTATGGTCCTTTGTAGTTCTGTGGTATCAGTTGTAATGTCTCCTTTTTCGTCTATGATTTTATTTATTTGAGTATTCTCTCTTTTATTCTTAGTCTAGCTAAAGACTTGTTGATTTTGTTTATCCTTTCAAAAAACCAACTCTTCATTTTGTCTATCTTTTGAATTCTTTTAGTCTCTATTTCATTTATTTCTGCTCTGATCTTTATTATTTCTTATCTTCTATTAATTTTGTGTTTGTTTTGTGATTGTTTCTAGTTATTTAAGATGCATTGTTGAGTTTTTATTTGACATTTTTCTATTTATTTTCTGGAGGCATTTTTTGCTATAAACTTTGTTGTTCTTCCATTCAGCCACTATATATCTTTTATCTTTTATTTTTTTGACCTCTCCCACCCTAACCCACTCTATATCTTTTAGTTGGAGAATTTAATCCATTATACTCAAGGTTATTATTGATAGGTAAGGACTTAGTGCTGCCATTTTGTTAACTGTTTTCTGGATGTTTTGTAGATCTTTTGTTCCTTTTTTCTTCTTTTGTTTACCCCTATGGTTTGATTGTTTTCTGTGATGCTAAGCTTTGTTTCCTATCTTTTCCTCATTTGTGTATCTGCTATAATCTCTTTGTGGTTACCATGGGACTAACATTAAGAGTCTTGTAGTTATAATAGATGCTTTTAAGCTAGTAACAACTTAACTTCGGTTGCATAAAAATACTCTAGACTTTTTCCCTCCCCTGATAATTTATATTTTTGTTGCCTTCATGGACATCTTTATCTACTGTGTGTTCCTTAGCCTTCGATTGCAGATGTTTTGTTTTTGACTATTTTGACTTTTAACCTTCATACTAGAGGATTGAAAGATTTATATAGCACCATTAGAACACTTGGGTATTCTAAGTTTCATTATAAATTTACTTCTACTGGTGAATTTTATATTTTCATGTGTCTTCATGATAGCAATTATCATCCTTTTGCTTCCAGTTGTAGCACTCCTGCAAGCATTTTTTGTAAGGTCAGTCTAATGGTGAGAAATACTCTCAGTTTTTGATCATATGAAAAAATCTTTATTTCTCCTTTTGTGAACCATAGATTTGCTGGATATATATTCTTGGCTGATGGCTTTTTTTTCTTTTATCATTTTGAATACATCATTCCATTCACTCTTGACCTACAAGGTTTCTGCTAAGAAGTTTTCTGATAGTCTAATGGAGGTTCCCTTATATGTGACTTGACATTTTTTTTCTTGCAGTTTTTAGAATTCTCTCTTTGTCTTTGACTTTCAATAGTTTGATTATAATGTGCCTTAGAGAGGATCTTTTTGGGTTGAATCTAATTGGGAAGCTTTGATCTTTCTGGATCTGTATGTCCATATCTCTCCTAAGACATAAGAAGTTTTTATCTGTTATTTCATAAAGTAGGTTTTCTGTGCCTTTTTCCATCTCTTCTCCCTCTGATATTTCTTTTTTTATTATTTCAAAGTATTAAGGGGGTACAAATGTTTTGGTTACATGTATCACTTTTGTAATGCTTGAATCACAGCTGTAAGTGTGTTGATCACCCAAATAGTGTTCATTATACCCAGTAGGTAGGTTTTTGCTCCTCCCCTCTGATCCTCTCTCCCCTGCCTGATTTCCACTAAGTTTTATATTTTTTTGTGCACATGTGCACTCATTGGTTAGTTACAGTTTAATAGTGAGTACATGTGGTGCTTGTTTTTCAATTCTTGTGATACTTCACTTAGGATAATGGTCTCCAGTTCCATCCAAATTGTTGTAAAAGGCATTAATTCATTTTATTTATGGTTGAGTAGTATTCTGTTGTATACATATACCACATTTTGTTAATCCACCTATGAATTGATGGGCACTTGGGTTGATTCCACATCTTTGCAATTGTGAATTGTGCTGCAATAAACCTTCGAGTACAGGTGTCTTTTTGATAAAATGACTTCTTTCCGTTTGGGTAGATACCCAGTAGTGGGGTTGCTGGATCAAATAGTAGGTCTACTTTTAGTTCTTTGAGGACTCTCTATACAGTTTTTCATAGAGTTGTACTAATTTGCAGTCCCACCAACAGTGTATAAGCATTCCTTTCTCTCTGCATCCGTGCCAACATCTACTGTTTTTGGACTTTTTAATAAAAGCCATTCTAACACAGGAAAGATGATGTCTCATTGTGGTTTTAGTTTGCATTTCCCTGATAATTAGTGACATAGAGCATTTTTTTCATGTTTATTGGCCATTTTCTATCTTCCTTTGAAAAGCTCCTGTTCATGTCTTTTGCCCACTTTTTAATGGAGTATTTTGTTCTTGCTGATTTGCTTGAATTCTTTGTAGATTCTGGACATCTCTATAATGTAGATTTTTGTCCACCTAATTGTGTCTCATAAATCTTGTTAGTTTTCTTTATTCTTTCTTATCCTTATTCCTTTTTATTCTCTTCTGACTGGGTCATTTCAAAAGACCTGTCTTCAAGTTAAGAAGTTCTTTCTTCTGCTTGATCTAGTTTGTTACTGAGGCTCTCAAGTATAGTTTGTATTTTATTTATTGAATTTCTCAGTGCCAAGATTTCTGTTTGCTTTCTCTTTTTAAAATTATATCTAGCTCTTTGTTGAATTGCTCATTCAGATCCTGAATTGTCTTCTTGATTTCATTGAATTGTCCTTATTTTCTTGTATCTCACTGAGTTTCCTTAAGATCATTATGTTAAATTCTTTTCCAGGCATTTTATAAATTTCTTTTTCTTTGGAGTCTGTTACTACAGAATTATTGTTTTCTTTTGGAGGTATCATGTTTCCATGCTTTTTTATGTTTCTTGTATCCCTATGTTGATATCTGCACATCTAGTGCAACAGTTTCCCCTTCCAATGTCACGGAGTAGCTTTCATAGGGAAAGACTTTTTCTTGTAGATGGGTCCTAGGATGTCAGATGGGTGGGTATAGTGCATTGGCTTTAGTTCTGTATAGACTCAGTAGTGTCATCACTCTTCAGTATTATATTTGCTGTAATCCTCATCAACGATGTCTGCAATTGCATCAGTGGCCCAGGTTGCAGGAGTTTGTGATGGCAGTGATGAGTTTATGCTGGGGGCAGGGACACTGGGCTGTCTGTTAGGCTAGGCACACATGGGCAGAGTGGGCTGGCCATCTGTGTGATGGGCTCTCTGAGTGACACAGTTGGGCACAGCAGGCTGGATAGCTGCGTGGCTTGCTATCCAGGAGGTAGGGCCACCACTGAGCTGGCTGTCAGGCCTGTTGTGGGCACATGTGGAAGTCTGACCTGCTGCCTTTGTGTTGGCTTCCCTGCTGTGCAGGTCCACCTGTTTGTTGGTAGATTGGGTATTGCATGGGTTTGGACACTGGCGTCTGGTTTATTCCACTGGGCCTAGGCTTCAGATAGCTAGGACCGTGGTGCTGCTACCACCTATGTGAGCATGGTGGAATGATGGTGGGGCGTCAGGGATGCAGAGAGGCAGTTGTCACAGAGTCCCCAGGACAGGATGCATTCTGGTAGTGGTCGTGGTTTCAAGATGGTGCTGGGCTGTAGCAGCTTAGGTCACGGTAAAGAGAGGTGCTCAATGTGGGCTCCTTCTCTGGCAAAACACAGCCATATTATCTCCAGGCAACTCTCCAAATTGGATTCAGGGCTTGTAAATATTGCACATCTCTCCCATATCAAGGATTGGAGGAGCTTGTATCAATTTCGGGGACTGTTGGGGGTCCCCGGCTTACCTTTTTCTCATAAGAAGAAATTCTTCCTGGCTCCAAGCCAATCTCAGCAGGGGAGACTGTGTGTCAGAGGTAGGATACTTCCCTCCCCGCTTCATGGTGCTGTCCTGGGTTTCCATGCTCCACGGGGATTTTGTTGCACCCTTGGTGCTCTCCAGCATACTTCCCCTGTCATTCCAGTTGAAATATAGTTGTTCCTTTGTTGTTTTGGTCCTTTTTTGTGGGGAGGATGGGAGCCAGGAAAATCTAGTCAGCCATCCTGCCAACATCACTCCATGTACCATTATTAATAGCAGCTTTTCTGGAATCAAAGGAACATTATCACATTAAATACACGTATCAATTGTAAGACTTATCTCAACTTCAGAAACATCAAAATGTTTATTCAGGTAAGCTCAAAATGAAAGAATAGGGTAATTCAGCTGTCTGGGCTGGTTTAGCAGCCACAAGGCATAAAACTCCATCACTTTTTGTTATATAAGTACTTTTTATGGATCTATAGTTTTAAAAAAATACAGTGGTTCTTAATATATCTGGAGGTATATTAACCACCCAACATTTTAAATAAATATCAATGGTCATTACACATATTGTTATGTACACAGGGCCTGGGGACGCCATGAAGATGTATAACTGAGCCCTTAAGACATTGCCAATCTCAAGCACTCAGAATATAGGTAGTAATGCCAAAGGCAATAAAAATGCATCTGAGTGGCAAATTCCATGTGCTTTGTAATAGGATATATGCCTTCCCCAATAAAGTTATATGTAAGGTAAGGGAGAAGATGGGAAACAGTTCTGAGGAGGAATGACGGCCTGTGACAGTCAATGAGAGATGACAGCGGCTACAGGGACAGAGTCCTGTAAAAGCCAGGGCCGTTTAGTGAAAGAGCAAACCATCCACTGTATCTCAATAGCCCTTGTAGCTCTCAAAATTCTAAAATCTTTTCATACATTCATTTTCTTATTAACCTGTGTAGCATAGCTACACAATTAAAAACAACAAATATTTTAAATGTTTTCCTAGAATCATCCAGAAAATGCAAAATGTTATTTTCAGTATGCTCAGTATGCTCAGAGATGCAAGATTTGGAAATATTTCACTAAAGTCTTGGTCTAATGTAGAACACTCTCTGAAAAGGCCAGAAAAGTGAGATGCCACTTTATTGACAAAAAGCGCTCATATTTATACACACTCTGCCATCCTGAGTCCTTCTGTGAAGTAGACACCTTATAATTTAGTTATGTAACATTTTTTCTACTGGATTTCAGTTTTTAAAGAGTTTTCCTCTTACCCTTGTAATATTCTTTTTAGTTAGGAGAGGCTGGAATTGTTATTAGCTCCCAAATGATGAAACACTTAGAGCCACAAATGTGTTAAAATGACTTGCCTATGTCTACACATCAAGTCATTACCAGAGCCAGGTATGATGTCCAGGTTTCATGAAGACTAGCCGCCTTTCATTCTTTCTATAACCTTATGTCAAAAGATTCCAAAGCCATGCATAGTTGTTTTAGGGTAGGAGTAATTTGATACAGCCCGAGAAGTTTTGTTAACAGGGCTTCCTTTATGCCAGTATTTGGGAAACTACAGCTACTATTGACAGCCCGCTGAAAGAGGATGCTTGCGGGGCGAGAGTAGTTGAGGCAGGCCCTCAAGGAGATTAGCTACTTCTCCCCACGGAGCCAAGTCCTTAAGATAGGAGTTGCCACAGAGGATAAGGAAATTGATAGGCAACAGAGAGAAATAAAAGAATACACAGAGACTAAGGTATAGTTTATAGTTTTATACATATATATGTATATATATATATACACACACATAAAGATCAGATATAACACAGCAGGAAGTTCCTAGGGGACTGGCATATCTTCATCAACGCCAGCAATATGGTTAGATTCATACAGGTTTTTATAATCACAGACATCAATTACCAGTTGTCAGGGTAACATATTTTCATATCAGGGAATGCAGTTGCTAGGGGATATAGGTAGTGGGTTAAGGTCAAAAGTCCTCTTAAGGGGTTTCTAATCTATATAGGTGAACAAACAGGTACGAAGTCTTTTAGGGGATAGCTTCTAAGTTTTAAGAGGTAGTTGTCAATTAACAGAGGTAAAACAAAAGAGGTATAGTGACTCAATATTTCTTTGATTAGTTATGGTGGACTTAAAGGTAGACAGACAGGAGAGAGCATGAAGCCCATCTCTAATAAACAGGTTGTTTATAACCACCGGGGTGCTTCTCTGGGCAAAGTGCACTCATTGTCCCCTGCTCCCATCCTGTGGGCCATGTTTGCCTTGTCTTATCTTTCAAGACACAGGGAAGCTCACAGATTTTGAGATACTGGGAAGCCTTCCTGGAAAACATCCCCACCGGAGATTTGAGAGCTCTCCCATGATAGCAGCCTCTAATAAGTGAACCATTGAGTCCACACATTCTTTCAGGGCAAAACCCTTCAAACTCCTGTTTCTGTCTTTAATATAGCAATATTGGGTTATACAACAGAATAATGGTCTTATGAGCCACATCTCATTAATTCCTCAATCATATTTTTCTAACAAATGCTGGTCCCTGAGTGGGCTCTTTTCTCTCTGGAGAAGTTGGGAAATCATCATGACCTAATTGAATACAATATTCTCAGAACTTAAAAAAAATACTCAATGTAGTCATTCACCTCCATAGAGGATTTATGGCAATAGATGACAAGTATAGCATAAAAAGAAAAAAATGGAATTTGAGGAAGTCTACAATCAATTTTAAATTTCCTTCTTGGGAAATGTAGATTGAAATTATCATGCTCTTGGGGTAGGATTGCCAGATGAATTACAGGAAGCCCAAATTTAACGTTTGCAACATATATTAAAAAATTATTCGTTGTTTCTCTAAAACTCAAATTTATCTTGGTATCCTGTATCATCTGCTAAATCTGGCAAGACTATGTTAGTGATCCCCTCGCCCCATGCCACTGCACACCTAACCGGCAAAATAAAAGAGGCTTGCAAGAGAAATCCCCTTCCTCCACCGTCGGAAGAAGGAGAAAACCATCTGTACCTGCCTCTTCATTCCTTGATATAGAAAGTGTGTATAGCAACAGAGTCTTAGAAAACAGTGGCTTTTGCTTCCTCTCTGCTTCTTCTCTGCCCTAATATGTCAGAATTCCTCTCTGCTAACTATTCTGTCTTTTTATGAAATGAACTGTTCTTTTTGAATGCCTGAGAAACTGCCACAGCCTTGTCAAACAGCAAAAGGCTTTTAAAAATATGAGATTGTCTTTTGTTTTTCCCAGCATAACAGTAACACCCATTCCTTCTTCCATTGCATTCGCATATATAAAGCAGTATATATATTTATATCTGTACATTTATATATTCTGTACTTGGAATTATGCTTTCAATACAAATTAAAATAATGTTTATTTTGAGGCATAATTTACTCAGCATCTATGGGGTCAATTTATAAACTTTGCTATAATGTGTGATTAATAATATAATGAGGGAGTATAGGATGATTTTGGTTAGGAAAACATTTGGACCTTACAATTTAAAAACATCTTCTAGGATTTATTTTACTGGCAGTTAATGAACTTTTTTTGAGATAGTCTTGTACTGTTGCCGGGGCTAGAGTGACACATGGTGTTGGCCTAGTTCACACCAACCTCAGATTCCTGGGCTCAAGCAATCCTCCTGCCTCAGCCTCCTGAGTAGCTGGGATTGCAGGCATGCGCCATCATGCCCTGCTAATTTTTTCTATTTTTAGTAGAGACGGGGTCTCAGTCTTGCTCAGGCTGGTCTCAAAATCCTGACCTCAAGTGATCCTCCCACCTTGACCTCCCAGAGTGCTAGGATTACAGGTGTGAGCCACTTTGGCCGGCCTCCACTTTTAAACATTCTTCTTTTGAGCCTCCATGAAGAACTCTCTAACACAGGAAGTGAGTATTTGAGATATAAGTCAACATCTTAAGGCCATCTTGTGGGGGCCTAGATGGTTGCCTTTTATTTGATCTTAAAGTCATCTATCAGATTACTAATAAAATTATTTTAGTATTAATAATTAAGACAAATATGGAAGCAAATTACTTTGTTCTTTGTAATATAGCAAAAGGAAAACAAATCCAGGGATGAAAATCTAGTTAGGAATTTGAAGAAAGCAGATTAATTAAAAGGCACAAGTTAAGCTTATAGGGCTTAAACGATGAAGTGTTTGTGGGCATGTGTGCCGTGGAGAGATAAAGAGATGCCCAAGGACTATAGAAAGCTGATGTTATTTGCTTTGCTTCATAGACTCAATCTGTCATGGGGATTGTCCTCTGTTACAACACAGTGACCCCTTAGAGTGGGGAGAGAAGGTTAATGAAATGATATCTTGGCACTATAGTTAAGTAAAACACCTCTGTGACTAGAGTTCTGAAGAGCATTTGGATATTCATGAGCCACTTGTTGGAGTCCAGCTCACATTAGCATGCACATCTTTGGATCACACCGTCCAAGAATTCTTTTTCTTTTAATCAATAAAACAAGAGGTTGACTTTGATTGCTGAAAGATTGAGTCAGATTATCAAGTGCACCTCCAATAGACCTCTTGTAATTGATCTCTGCTGAAACAAAACCAGAGGTCTGCATACACAAACCATACCCAGAACTGTGAAAGTTAAGGCTTCAATTGAGTTTTTATCTGAACTTGTTAGACTGGAACTATTAATACTTTAGGTCATTTCCAATTACTTTAAAGAGTTACATTATCATTTCTGTACTGGAACCTTATAAAATGTGAAAATAAATGAATTTAATTTTTTTATTTATTTTCCAATACCAGAGCAATGTTCTCTGTGTCAGCTTTTCACAACAGTTTAGGAAGATCTAATTAGCTTGGGAAAAAAGTTATTAATACCAGTTAACCAAAAACTGGTTAAATCCTTATCCACACACACACAGAGTTTAATTAAGGTAAAATTTTATTATAGGGAAATCATTGCTTGGAACTTATTTACATTCTGCAGGACCCAGGGATAAAAAATAAAAGAGCTTACTCCTGAGTGTGCACTCATTGTTTTTGTCTGTTTTGATCACTGCTGTATCTCAGCATCTAGAACAGTGACTAGCACATAAAAGACACTCAATAAATATTTGTTGAATAAATTCTTAAGTAAAAAATTGACAAGATGTGCAGTGACCCTTGAACAATGCAGAGGGTAGGGGTGCTGACCCCCATACAGTAGAAAATTTGTGTATGATTTTTGACTCCCCCAAAACTGAACTACTAATAGCCTACTGATGGCCGGAACCTTCTAGATAACACATGCTGTTCAAATCTGTGTTGCTCAAGGGTCAACGGTAAATGCGTAAAGGAAATGGAGAGTAAGAATAACATAAAGTGCCTTCTCTTTCTTTTCTTCCTTCCCACTCTTTCTCTTTTTCGTCTGTGTACTGATTAAATACTTAGGGGTCACTACATGCCAGCTCCTGTGGTAGGCTCTAGGGACATAGCTGCAAAACAGACAGACATCATGTCTGGCCTCTGGCACACAAACTGGTTTAAAAACCTCTGACTAGTCTGAGTTGTGTGTCTTCAAGGTGAAGGTAACTGGGCTGCTGGAGAGGAGAAGGTTGATGGCACATAAATACGTCCCAGTGCCTGGAGAGAGCTTCCATGATTTTAGCACCACTTAAGTGACCGTTGTGTGGACAAGGGCCAGAGAACTATGTAAGATTATCCAGGACTATTTCATTAAAGATAATTTGTTGTACTCAGTGAACAAAAGAATTTCTCCATGACTGTAAAGATAAGAAAATTACTTTATTACATGGGACTTTCATTTCTTGTAATGGTATCTACTATCTTTGGCTATTAATTCTTTCATTGTTGTGTTCAAGTCAGTTCTCACTTTGACCTCGATCCACCTGCCAAATCTTCTCCCCAACTCCTTAAACCGTAGGCACTGTATCCCCAGAAGTTTCTATTTTCCCTGAATATATCTTGCTAAATCTTCTGGAGTTTTATTGTGTAACATTTGCATGCAAAAGCATATATATAAAACATGTGCGTGTATGTTTTGAACCACAGCAGTGAAATGAGCACCAGGAGCCCTCTGCTCTCCCCCAGCTTTGGGCCAGGACATGACTATCACCTCTACCTGTGTGTTGCTTTTCATTCTTGCTTCTCAGCTTTTGCTTGCAGTTTCTAGCCCTGCCTGTGATACCTTCCTCTGCTCCTTTGTGAACTACAGCCTTCATCCTTCAAAGCTCTGCTCAGGTACTATCCCCTGCATGAAGATTTTTGCAAAGCAGCCTGTAATCTCCCCCTTCTCTGAGTTCTTCCAGTACCTGTGGGTCATCCTACTTATAGGGCATTTCAATACACGGTGCCTGCCTTTGTCACGTGGTGCTTTGTGCTTTGTCTGTCAACAAGACAAAGAAAGCTCCACAGGTAAGGATCTTCCTTTCTCCCACAGTGCCCTTGCACTTAGTAGATGCTGAATATTTGCCAAGTGCCCTAGATGGAAAATTCTATTGTTAAGAGAAACAATGTAGTGGGAAGAACAATGAGTGGGATTCCAAAACCTCTGTTTAATTCTAGCTCACTGACCTCTACTAGGTATAACCTAGATAATCTCTGCTAACTTCCTGGTTATGCACACATGTGTGCATGCGTCTGGTAGGGTTGTTGTGAAAATTAAATGAGGTAATAGCGTGAAAATCTGGCATATATTGGGTTTTAATGTTTGCTTATCTGACTTCTACATGATATTCCAAACATAGTGAATATATTATTACTTAGCAGTATATTCAAGATTTATTGGCAACATAAAGAAACACTTGCTGTGACGCATGGAGCAGCCTCGAGCTCCCGGGCAAGCATCTTTCATCCAGTCATATCTTTATAATTTTTGAGTTATGGATTAGCGCTCATCTCCTCTTAATTACCTTGGGGTGCCAGGGATCTCCATTCTAGTTTAATTGAACCACATAATTTAAATAATTAATAAGTTGAGCAAATTGAATAGGAGGTCTATTTCAGGCATTCACAGTTCCCAATCAGACAATCCAAAACAACAGGGACAGAATTTCAAGGAAAACATTGAGATTAAGCACCAAGGAGCAGAAACTTGGCAAAAATAGATGACTCCCGCATATTACATTGATTATAGAAAATGTCATTGCTATTAGGAAACAAACTTTCTTTAGAAACTTCTCAAATAGAGATTGTGTTTACATATCTACAAGAGATTATTCATATCATTCCAAAATTCCATTTGCATTTCAGAATCTTTGAGCTGAAATGGACTGTAAATTCTTATCTATTGCATTCGTTTTCAGATGAGGAAATTGAGGCTCAGTGAATTCCTATGGTTTGTCCATCATTACAGGGGTGGTTAGCAGCAAAGCCTGGGCTAGAGCGCAGGTCTCCTAATCTGAGCCCTGCCTCCTTTCCAGAAAATTCTGCTGCCTTTGGGCTTCTATTTTTTTAGTATAGGGATTTGCAAAGTTTTTGAAGTCATGGAATCTCTTTGGCAGATGACCGACATGTAAAACAGCTGAAACCAGACCTGCTGTGTTGGGAGATTTGAGGAGTTGAGACCCCATTCTCTTCCCTACCCCAAGCAGTGGCAGTCGAGGCACTTCTATGTAATTCCAGGGCTCAGGAGAAGGGGATAAACATCCGATTTGGCCTATTCTTTCTTTTAATAGTAGCAGATATTAATGCATATATTTAAGACACATCTGCAGCTTAGAGTTGACAAAGATACTTTTTTTCCAATATCTGGGTAAATTTTGGTCACAGAAAAGTGAAACAAGAAAATTATTGACTGCGCAAATGTGGCCTCACATGTGTTTTCTCCACACATTTATGTCAGCACATCCGATTTCTTATTGAAACATTTCTTTTCTAATGCTGGATTCTTGCTAGTTGTGGAAAATTGTGCCAACATTTGCAATATTTTCAAATAGCAATTGAAACTTTGAAGGAGTATCTGAGGTGGCCAGCCGACAGGAAGGTTTATTTAATCTTCATTATATGTTGCTACCATGCCTTCTCTGCGAAATAAATTGCAGCGTTTATTTTCATGCAGTCGAGAGTGCAGCATTCACTGGCTACTTATCAAAAGCGTTTCCTGATACCTGTCCCCATGTGCTGTCATACCAGCTCCATCTTTCCAGAGAGACGCTGTTTGTATTTGAAGCGGCTGGGAGGGAACATGAGCAAAGTAAGTTCCGTGCTGTTGGGGTGGGTCTGCTGTGCTAGAGATCTAATCGCTACAGTTCTCTGAGCTGAAGCCTTGGCCGCCAGGCCCGGATGTGACAGAAGAAAGAGCCAGTATTGTGAGAAGACAGTGTTGCTATGGAGCCTGTCATTGCTCTGCCTTCTTTTATGTCTCTTTCAAATCTTTCTTTTGTTAAATAATATAATTCTCTCTTGATATTAGCTTATCGTGTTAACCGATGGCTTTATGTTGTAATGCAGGGGAAAATAAAAGCCCACATTGGGCTATTTTCAAGGACAGAGGATGAAAATTACTCATACAAAGTGAATTTCCAATTCACTTTTCAATTTTGGATAACGGTGGGAAAAAAGGAGAATTCATATTTTTATTAATTCATTCAAAAAATATTTGAGTACTAATTATGTATCAGCTACCAAACTAAGCCCTGGAGGTTTAAAGAAATATTTAGTGTGAGCCTACAATATGGGGGAAATATGCATAATTAACATAGTTACAATTTATCATGACTGGAGCTGTCGTGGTGCACAGAGGGCTTTGGGAACAGCATAGCAGCCTTGGGAAGAGAGATATTTTTAGAGTAAAACTGATATTTGAATTGCACTTTTATGAGAAGGACATTGCCATAATCAAGGCTGTGGTCACAATTCAGGGCTGGGAAGGAACATAGATGTGCTAAGGGCTGTGAAGTGCTCTAGGAGAAGGATATAGTGATTCGACGAAGGGGCCGAGGACACACCCCTCAGTGAATAGAAGCTGGCAGACATACCGCATGCTTGAGGTGATGGAGTCAAGATCTCAGTGTGCTTCTGTGGGGTGGAATAAGTGCCTATGTAATAGTAATGAGCTGTTAGAAGCAGCTCAAGTATCCATTCATGGATGAATATGGTATATACATACAAAAGAATTATTCAGCCTTTTAAATAAGAAGTACATTTGGAAACATGCTACAACAAGGATGAAGCTTGAAGATACTATGCTAAGTGAAATAATGAAATAAACCAGTCACAAAAAGATAAATACTATAAGATTCCCCTTATATGATTCACCTGTAGTCAAAATCATACAGACAGAAAGTAGAATGGCAGTTCTACTTTCAGGGGCTAGGTGGGAGAGAGTTATTGTTTAAGGGGCACAGAATTTCAGTTGAAGAAGATGAAAAAGTTCTAGAGATGGATAGTGGTGATGGTAGCACACTATGAAGGTACTTAATGTCACTAAGCTATATACTTAAAAATGGTTCAGATGATAAATTTCATGTTATATATGTTTAACCACAGCAAAAATACCTTTGACCATTAGAAAAAGGGAATGAGCTCTTAAAGGTTTCATTCCTCATGGAGATCAAACTCTGCCAAAACACCTATCATGGCAGATCTTGCTAGATGTCAGCACACATGAGATTTACATCAAGACTCAGGTGACTGCAAATTCAATATGATGGTGATTAGGTTGCCCAAAAAGGTAATTGTAGTTAAATTTTCCTACGTAAGAAAGATGGCCATCTTCTCACTATATCCTCACATGGCGGAAGGAGGGAGAGAGCTCTTTGGGTTCTCTTTTATAAGGGCACTAACCTCATTCATGAAGGATCTACCTTAATGACCTAATCACTTTACAAAGGCCTCACCTCTGAATTCCATCATATTAGAGGTTAGACTCTCAACATACGAATTTGACAGGGACACCAACATTCAGCTCACAGCACATAAATAGTTAAGACACCTTCAAAATAAATATCACCCACAAGGAGATGAGTAAGAAACGTACAAAACAAATCCATATTTTCAGCTAGCAATAAAAATAAAATAATTATAATAAAATATAATAATATATATATTATATATATAATAATAAAATAATTAAAAAGAGGAGTAAGAGTGAGCGGAGTGGGGACAAGTTGAGTTAGTCTTGTCACGATAGACATCAAAATCCAAATATGCTTGTCTTGAATTTTCCCTTAGTAGAAAGAGGTCATTCCCTTTTGCTCTGGTGGGTGAATTGGTCCTGGGCCGGTCCAGCACCAGCCTTCCTGGGGGAAGGGGAGGCTTTCCTTCAGGCCCCAGGTCATCAGACAGGTGCCTCCTCTGATTCCCAGTCCACAGGCAGCATCGACCCCAAACTCTTCCACTGCCCTGTGGGAAGCTGCCACAGCTCCTGGCCTTGTCCCATGCTGTGCCCTGTGCCTGCATCCCATGGCTTGGTTCTCACCTAGACCCTTTTCCTCTGGTTGTTCAGAGATGATTTGTGATTTCCCGGCCCTGTTTTTATTTTGAACATGCTCTATCCAGTGAGAAAGTTAGCTTTTATTTCCCTTTTGTTCCAAGAATTTCTTATGGGCATAATTCTGATTCATGATAAGGTCATCCCAACTGTAGTCTTGGACACAAACTTAGTGCTTCTTTCAAACATTTTAGCTTGTGCTAAACATCTAGCTTGTGCCAGACTTCCAGTTTTCATATTTTGGCTTACCAGTTTCTGATGTGTGGAATTGGCATAGCTTTTGATAGGAGACTTCCATCAAATGTGTCTATAAGGACCATTTTCAACCCTCAGAAATACGTCAAAATGTTCAGCCTATGTCCCAGCCCTAATGTTTATGAGCAATCCAGTTTTCTAGGGCTGTGTGTAACTTAAACATATACTCTCTTCTCCACTAAGGCCATCATACACCTGGCTTGTGCACACACACACACACACACACACACACACACACACCTGTCCTAGGTGATCGTCCACATCTAGAACTGTTGGCTTGACTTGCCTATGGTTGGTTCCCCAACACCTCAGGCCTCCTCCCATCTCAACACTCTGACTTTTCTCTTTGTCGGAGCTTGTATTTGTTCCTCAGACCTATGCTTGAAACCCCTCTCCCTCATGTAACTGTAGCTCACACTCACCCTAATATTTCAGCAATTTCTGGCTGCCCAGGAAAACTACCTTTCCCTGGCAGAGAAAGGGGAGGGGTGCCCCAGCCAGAAAAGGCTCCAGAGAATAAAATTTGGTAACTTATATAACAGAAGTGCATGTTTCCCTGATTTAAACATACTACCTACATAACTTCTGAATCTATAAAAGACAGGCGAGGGAACAATTATTCTTATTTAAAATAATTTTTTCACTTATAAAATAATTTACTATAGAATGTTTCTCATTTGTTTCAAGTATAATTTGATTAACCAGAATTTAATTTATGTGAAACTTTTCAGTAATACACTGCGTGAAAGAGCACATTTCTAGTATTACATTTTTCAAAAATTATTATTTAAGTTGAATGGTAAATGTTGTCAGCTTTGGCATATATAACATGGTTAAATCTATATATGGTACACTAAATAAAATGTTTGGCTATTTTTGTTGTAGAATAAATAAATTTTCTCCTCTTTTACCTAAAAAGAAAAATTCTGAGGTGAAACACCTTAGAGAGTTTTGGGATAATTAATTAGAAGAAGTTGTCTTTTAGGATAAGAAAATGACCCACTATCAAAATGACATAGTCTTTGAGCTTTAAAGAAAAACACTGTTTGTACTGTTCTCAGAACAATTTGCACTGACCTATCCATTTTTTTGCTTGGTACGCCTTCTTTTATTATGCTCTTGCATATTTGTAGATGGTTGGCTGCTGTTTGGTGTACAATGGATGTCCACTCCTTGTAACATTCTTGATTACATGTAACTGAAATGTGACATTCTCTGAACGCGCTATGAGTGACACATTTAGAATATAACTCATTGTTTTCCTTTTGAGTTGTTTCAGATTTGGGGACTCCCTGGTGCTTGTTTCCTTACAAGGAATCAACCTTGGTTTGCTGCTACTTTCACCAATGGTACTCGGAGGCAAACCTAAGCACCTAAAATTTGATGGAAAAATATACCAGTATAAGTTGACATCAAATGCATTACCTATCGATAACCCACCTGAGTTGTTAACAAATATGCAATCCAGGTACAGAAAGCACCTGTCTCAAATGGCAGTGTATCCTCTCTGTAACCTAAATTTCTGGTGTACTTTAGATGTGTTATGATCTTTCCCATTTGTCTCCTCCCAGGTCGAAACACCCTGATGGTGTGTTCAGGCTGGGGCCATACGCTAGGGTCTGAGTGGCTGGCCATCTTCGGGTGTGCATTGAGATGATACAGCAGCCACAGCTACATTTGCGGCTCTGACAGTAAGTGTCCTAAAGCCTTTTGAACTCAGCGTCTTGGAGCCTGAGTGGCTCTCACCGCTGTCCTTCGGGGTCTGCTCAGGCTCTCATGCACGCTGCAGTGCTCTTGCCTGCTCCCCGCGGACTCTGCTCTTGAAGGAAGTGCCAGCTCCTACCAGCCATTCGGTAGCAGCCTTATCAGTATCGCCTTCTGTTAGCAGCACACTTGGCAAAGACATGGAGAACATCCCTTAGGTTTTCTTTTTTAGAAGGGAAAGCAAACGTGGAGAAACTGATCTAACTCCGTAACATTTTTCTCCTAATCACTGCCAGAATTTACTTTTGTTTCCACAGTAATCAGCTGCTGTATTGCTTTCAGCCAAGTTATCCTTCCCTCTTTTAAGGGAAGCCATAGCTTACAACTTCTCCCTCTTTTGATCTGTGGCTTTGAAATCCTTTACCGATTGAACCAAGTTTTTGTTTGTAATAGTTACCACTTCAGACCGTTTAAAAATATAAACATAAGATGGAGCAGCCACATTTAGAAAGAATTCAAGTGGTTGTATTTCTCTACATTTATGCTATCAAATTTTCCCTACATGTCTCTCTCAAAGTATGGCCCGCCTTCTTAGTTAACTGAAAAGAATCCTGTCCATTAGATATCAGCTTCATTTTGTTCCTGTCCCTTAAACTTTCATCCTTTCATCCTTCCCTGTAGCATAAGAGTAAGACACCCCCATTCTCCTTTCTAAGGTTCACAGGATCTTTTTCAGAACCAGGGAACCTGTAATTTTAATAAGCAATGTGGATGACTCCTAACATCACTCAAGTGCAGGTGACACTGGGCTCCACAATCTGACTCTTCCCCAGCTGTCTCCTTTGCCAGATGTTGGCCACACCCTGTGTTCCACTCTCAGCCCTTGTCCTTCTCTCCTTACCTGCTCTCGTCCAGAGTGGTCACCCAAACACTAAGCCCCTGCTTCATGATCCAGCCTCTGGTCGTATCCAGGACCCGAATCTTTGTAATCACTTCTTTCCCAGAATTCGCTTCTCTTTTTCATCTGCCTGGTGGATATTTCCAACATTTTTCTCCATCACTCAAACTCAGCATGTCCAAATGAACTTGCCAGTTGCCTCAGCCCAGACTGGCTTCCCTCCTTGGCTTTCTGCTTTCTATTCATGACTCACTGTAAGTCTATTGGCCTGGACTTACAATCTGTGTCACCCTTGATTCCTCCCTCTTTTCCACCCCATGTCTAATAGCCACTGTGTCCTGCCAATTCTTTCCACATAGGCTCTTGTCTCTTTCTATTTTATTTCCATTGACAGAGTTTCGGTCCATTTTACTTCCTGTCATGACTGCTGACATCGCTCTCTGCCTCCTCTCCCTGACTTTAGACCCTCCCCAGAGACTCAAATTTATCCCACATTGTCCTAATGCTGCATTATTACCCAGATGCCAATGTACTATTTCCTAAGGAGAAAGCTATCTGCTGAGGGGACACTTACATGCCATGGCCAGTAATTGTTTCTCAAAGGGCAAGATACATGGGAGGCTAACTTGCAATCAGAAGGATGACTGATGCATATGGCATCAGAGCGGGGGAGTCAATTATAAAAACTGGGCTGTCTAATGGTATGAAGAGAGTGAGTGGGATTCACCTGCCTCCACACTGAAGATACTGTAGCACTCAGACTAGCCATATCACATCCTTGTGCCCCCCCTTCCTGGACGGTACTTGAATGAACTCCGCTAGCACAGCCTTTGTGACTCTTCGTTTTCTAAGCCTCTGCAGCTAACCCCTCCTGAGCTTCCCCTGAGAGATGTCAGCACGTTACCATCGAACCAGGTGGCCTGGGAGCCATTCTCTCATTTGTGCTGCCTTTATATGTTCATGCTCTGACCTCCCACATGTTGATTATAAATTTAATTCCTGAGTGGTGGCCTGATTCTCCTTATTTCCAAGTTCTTGGTGGAAGATAGAATCCCAGCAGCCACTATTTACCAAGAATAGTAATTTAATCATATGACATAAAATTAGAAAGAAATCATCCACAATCCCATACTCTAACATTATTAACATTTTTGTGCATTCTCTTTCTACCTTAATGTGAATTTTATGCCACTGTAATTAGAGTATATCCATAGATGATGCTATATCTTACACTCTAACCCTTCCAGAAAAAAACAGTAAAAAGCTGAAAATAGAAACAGAGAGGCTAGAAGACATTCAGAAAACAAAGGCTGAGACATACGAGGCTCGGTGAGGGCAAGCGTAGTGAGGAGCTAATAAGGCAGTGAATTAAAAATAAATTGTGCATGAGAGATGCAACCGAAATGACTGGCAAATTCTTTCTATAAAACAATGATAAAACTGGGCAAAATTGTCAGAAACATTTCTAGGCTCTAGAAACTGACCAACCCCCCGCCCCCAATAAATGGAGAGGCATTTATTGATTGGAAAAAAACCATCATTGTGAACTTCATGAACAAATAGTGAAAGAGTGGCATTTTTTCTGGGGATATCCCCTTCCCCACTTCCATCCTGTCGTGTTCTGGGGTCTTGAGTGGTCCTAGTTCATGAGCTTCGTCAGGGGTGACTTCTCCCTTCTGTTTGACTTGCTTCAGGGATGAGTCTTACAGGCCATCTGATGCTCAAGCAATGCATCCAGGAGGCACTCTTCCAAGGTGGGTAGCGGGAGCAGGCCAGTGGCATGGGCCAGGTGCAGTCAGGGGACAGATGACCAGCAGACCAGGACAATCTCCCTCCAGAGACCCTTCTCAGAGTTTGGGGGCTCCTTCCCCCTTTCTATACCTGCATTCAGTCTGGGTCAGTTACCAGGTATTTCTTTCATAAAAGGAGTTGAGGCTACTCTTGTAAGGACAAGCTTTGTTTTCAGGTTTATGAAAGTTACATCTGTGCTGAGGTGGTCTTGTCTCCTGGAAATCTCTGGGCCAGGTTGCATCACACTGTGAAGTGGCACATAGTGTTGGCCCTGTGAGATGCTTAAGTGTCCCTATAGCTATCATTACACTTATAGGGCAGAACTAAGGTTGTGGTCCTGGTTGGGGGCATAGAAGGCTGGTAGACTAACCAGAAAATTAAAAGGGAGATCCTAAACTCAGAGAGCCATAGAGGGGTAGATAAGTTCTACTTATTGCCTGGCCAGCTGGGTGGCATCACACATGTACAGGAGTGACCTGAGACAGTCCAGGCTCACACCTTCCTGGCTGATTGGAAGGTTGTGTACGTGCTGAGGGAAGGTGTGAGAGAGGCCTGGAAGAAGGTGGAAGCCAGCAGCCTTGAAATGCCTGAACTTTGAATGCATTCCCCTAACACGTGGATCCGTCAACACAGGGTAGAACCCTTACTCACCTGAGGTGTTCCAGCACAACCTTTAATCAATCATCAGCTGACTATGAAGCTATTCAAACATGTGGGAAAACCCTAGAAAATAAGGTTAGAAAGTAAAACTAAGAATATAAAAAGTAATCAGAGATACTAGTAGCTATAGATCATGGAGTATAGAGATGTAGCAGATTAAGTCCAGAGAAGTTACTAAACAAACAAAATCCAGTAACAAGAGGATTGTCAAAAATGGCGGATTAGGGATGACCTCCTGGCTCTCTGCTCTCAGAGTGGGAGGTGAAGAAAACGGTCTAAATCACTATAGTGGGTAGTTCTCCCATAGGATTGGCCTCACAGAATTGCAGGGAAGCTTCGAGGGGCAGCAGTGCTGGAAAAAGGAGGAAAGTGAC
>VBSM01001124.1:5237605-5295480 GCA_008086735.1 Cheirogaleus medius
AGAAGGGATATGGGAACACATCAAGAGGCTTAAGCGGGAAGGGATCTTGGTGGAATGCCAGTCTCCTTGGAACACGCCGCTCCTGCCTGTCAAGAAGCCAAACAGAGAAGGGTATCGCCCTGTCCAGGACCTGCGACTGGTCAACGAGGCCACGGTGACCCTCCACCCGGTACACCCTCCTGGGACTCATCCCACCAGACGCCGCCTGGTTCTCCTGCTTAGACCTAAAGGATGCATTCTTTTGCCTGCAACAGGCTCCAACAAGCCAACCACTGTTCGCTTTTGAATGGGAAGACCCCCAGACAGGGCTGATGAAGCGGAGGCAGCTGCGGGAGTTCCTCGGGGCGGCAGGATTCTGTCGCATATGGATACAAGGTTTCTCCCTGAAACTCAAGCCGTTATATGAGGCGCATTACGGGGGCCCAATAGTGGGGAACTAGAATGGACTGAAAGCCAGGAGGAGGCTTTTCAAGAATTAAAAGAGTTGCTTAAGAAGGCCCCCGCGTTGGGCTTGCCAGACCTCACCAAGGACTTCAACCTGTTTGTGCACGAGAAGAAGCAGGTAGCTATGGGGGTACTGACACAGACTGTGGGCCCCTGGCAGAGGCCAGTAGCCTATCTGTCCAAACAGCTGGACTTGGTAGCGTCGGGATGGCCGCCTTGCCTGTGAGCACTGGCAGCAACCGTCTTGCTAATCAAGGAGGCGGACAAGCTTACGCTTGGGCAAAATATCTGTGTGTAGGTCCCGCACGCAGTGGTGTCTTTGATGAACACATCAGGGCTTTGATGGCGTTCTAGCAGTTGGCTGGCGCAGTGCCAGGGACTGCTGTGTGAAAACCCACGAGTCACCACCAAGACTGTGTGGACCTTAAACCCTGCCACCTTCCTTCCTACCAGGCCAGGGCACCCGGACCATGACTGTGCTGAGGCCGTGGAGGAGGTCTATGCAAGCCGGCCAGACTTGAAAGATAGTCCGTTGCTGGCGCCCAACCTGGAGCTCTACACGGACATCAGCAGCTACATCCAGAAGGGCAAATGGTTGGTTGGCTACGCAGTCACCATAGGGAGCGAAGTCATCAGGTCAGCCCCTCTGCCTCAGGGATGGTCAGCCCAGAGGGCAGAGTTATGGGTGCTCATCCAAGCCCTCAGGTATGTCCAAGACAAAAGGGCCAATGTATATACAGACTCCAAATATGCCTTTGCTACGGTGCATGTACACAGGGCAATCTACAAGGAGAGAGGGCTATTGACCGCGGGCGGAAAAGAAATCAAAGACAAGGAAGAAATTCTTCAACTACTGGAAGCAGTGTGGGCACCGAAAGAGATTGCAGTCATCCATTGCAGGGGGCACCAGAAGAGCACAGATATAGCCAAACGCCCCTCAGTGGCAATGACAGTTAGCGCCCGGTGCCAGACCTGCGCCAGGAACAACACAGTGGCTAAACCAAGGCCAGCCCCAGGAATTCAGCACACTGGGGTGTCCCTGTTCAGCCGGGGATACAAGTACTTGCTGATTATGATATGTACCTTCTCAGGTTGGGTTGAGGCTCTGAGAGATGTCATCCCCTGGTGCGATAACTGACCCAGCTTCGCTGCAGAAGTCACACAGATCCTCTCCAGGGCATTAGGTATTCAGTGGAAGTTACACACAGCCTATAGGCTGCAGAGCTCAGGGAAAGTGGAGTGCATGAACCGAATCCTCAAGGTTACATTGGCCAAACTCTGTTAAGAGACACAACTACCCTGGGTAGATATGTTAAGCATCGCCTTGTGAAATGAGCCTAGACGGATGACACGACCAGCCATTGGATGGTGCAACAAAGTCAACAGGACCCACTGAAGATTCGGTTCAGATGCCTGCCCAGTAAGGCCCCTGAATCTGGCTGGACTGAATGGGACCACTGGCCTGGAATCTTATATGAATACTGACAGTCTTCTTGGGAATTGAACTCGGGGCCTCTACCCCAAGAGACTGGACTAACTTGTTTCTTGGTAATCCTTTTCTGGGTCTACATTGGGTGCCTCTGTGGTGTTCTTGGTTGGGGCTTTCTGGGGGAAGTATGCTGTTACTATGTAAACGAATCAGCAATTGTAACTACAAAAGTCAAGGGGCTAAAAGAAAGAATCCACAAGAGAAAACAGGAGTTAGAACAGGCTTGGGGCTTAGCTATTGCCCGTAGCCGGGCCTCTATCCTTCTGATGGTAACCATGGGACCCTGCTTGCTCAATGCAGTTATTAGATTCATAGAGAGGTTGATGCTGCTGTGTAAACTGATAAGGGCATCAAAAGGGGGGAATGACGGGGAAAAAACCCCACCTTGGGGCCCCATGGCTGAACTCACTGTTGATTAGATATTTTTTCAATCCCACTGCTCATTGGATGTTAAAGCTTGTTGCTGATTGGATGTTAAAGCTTGTTGCTGATTGGATGCTTTTTGAATCCCACCAAGGGTATAAAACTGGAGGAGAACAAGGAAGTGGTGCTCAGAATTTGGTGGCAGGACCCTCTGAGCCTGCCGGTGGAATAAAGGCTGATTCTCCGACTCCGTGCGCCACTCGGTTCTTTCCTTGGTCAATCGCTGTAACACTAGCTGTAACACTTACCGGAACATTACAAGCACGAGCCACCATGCCTGGCCTATTTTAGCACTTTTAAGATCAAATTTAAGCACAAGTAGCAATACCTTCCATAGCCAAAAAATCAATTTTTCTACCTGAATAAATTTCTTTGATTCTTTGATTTTCATCTTAGAAGACTGCTGGGAATATTAATTAAATATCTGATACCGAAGAGCTAATACTCTTTTCTGCTAGGTAGCAGGTGGTTCTCATTCAGTTTGACTTATTTTAGTTCAACAGTTTTGAGCATAGACTATGTTTCTGGAAGCATAAATACAATTCTCTAACATTAAGTGCTATAGGACATCCTTAGAATAATTACTTATTAGGTTTTTTCTTTATGGAAAACAAGAGCATGATAGAGAAATAAAATGCTTTCCATGAATTACTGTAGGATGTAGAGATTACATCCAGTTCATGATGCCATTTCATGGCTCATCCTACTTAAGGTTTTCTGAGTACCAGAGTCTAAATTTTTATTGAAAAAGTAGCAAAACAACAGCAAACAACAAGAAAATGTCAGAGAAATATGTCCATAATTTAAAGAGGAAGATCCTTGTGGGATTGTGACGATTGATTTAAACATTCCTTTAAAGGACCCCAACACTCATGTCGATGAGAAATAACTGATACTTTCCAATAATTGAATTGCTTTTTTAATTTAAGTCCACTGAATTAGCATCCTGACAATCTGAAAAAGTTAATTTACCAACACTTTGCCATAGGAGTTTACATGTGAGAAAATTTAAGGAAAGATAAAATAGTTATAAAATTATTAAACCCATAATAAAGAACACAAAGGATTCTCATGGGATCTTAGTTTTTTAAAATATATATGTTTTTATTCAGGGAAAAATTACATACAGTGAAATGGACAGATTATAAGTGTAAAATGTGATGAACTTTGATAAATGTACACACATAAGTTACCACCACCATGATAAAGATATAGAACATTACATCATCACCAAAAAAATGACCTCATACTTCATTCCAATCAATTTCTAAATGGCCGAGGCAACCAGTGTTCTGATTTCTATTAATTAGTTTTGCCCGTTCTTGGACTTCATATAAATAAAACTACAGTACAGTTGAGTAGTATCCCTTATCCAAAATGCTTGGGAGAAGAAGTGTTTCAAATTCAGATAATTTTCAGATTTTGTAATATTTAAATATGCATAATGAGATACCTAGAGGATGGGACCCATCTGTATGGAAGTCCCCATTTATATTCCTGATATTGTTATTTGTGACTCTTTTTTCCTTGATCCATCTAGCTAAAGTTTTAAAATTTTATTTATTGATCTTTCTAAAGAATCAGCTTTTATTTTTATTCATTTTCTCTATCATTTACCAATTCTCTTTTAAAATGATTTCTGATCCTGTATTACTTCCTTTAGTCTACTTAGTTTGGATTTAATTTACACTTCCTTTCTGGATTGTTAGGGTGGATGCTTATGTAATTGATTTTAGATTTGACCTTCAAATGTAAGCAATTAAAGGTATAAACCAATCTCTAAATATTGCTTTAACTTTGTTCCATAAATTTTAATATATTTTGCTTTTATCATCATTCACTTACAAATATTTTTCAATTTTCCTTGTGATTTCTTCTTTGAGTCTAAGTTATTTTTAGAAACATGTTTTTAAATTTCAAAATATTCAAGATTTTCAGGATATCTTGTTGATGATTTCTAATTCATTAAGTTGTGATCCTAGAGCATCCTCTGTATAACTTTAATACTTTTTAAATTATAGAGGCTTGTTTTATGACCAGAATATGGTCCATCTTGTTAAATGTTCCATTTACACTTTAAAAATTTTTATCCTGCTAATGTTGAATATAGTTCCCTGAAAATATTAACAGGTCATATTCGTTGATAGGTTCTTTAAGTATTCTCTATTTTTTCTGATTTTTCTGTCTATAATCAATTACTAAAAAAGGAGTGCTAACATCTTCAACTATCATTGTGGATTTGTGCACTCTTTTCATTTCTGTCAATTTTTTATTGATATATTTTGAATGCGTTATTAGATATATAAACATTTAGAATTATTATGCTTTCCTGTTGAATTGTCTGTTTTATCATTATGGATTAGTCTTCTGTATCTCTACCTATTTATTTTCTTAAGTCTTTTTTGTGTGATATTCCAGCTTTCTTCTGATATGGTTTTGCAAGATATATCTTTTTCTATCCTTTTACTTGTGACTGGTGATTGTATAATGAAATATGTTTCTTGTGGACTGTATAGTTGGGTGTTGCTTCATTTTATATCTAATCTGATAATCACTGTATTATTATTAGAATATTAAACCCTTTAATTTAATACAATTATTTATCTGGATAGATTTATGTCTGCCATCTTGCTTTTTTGTTTTTTATTTGTCTCATCTATTCTTTGTATTTTTTCCTATATTCCCATCTTCTTTTGGATGAATTAAGTGTCTGTAGCAATGTATTTTATTTCCTTAATGGTGTATTAGGTATAGTTATATGTTTTATTGGGGTTTTTTAGTAGTCTAGTGGTTATCATTATCATTACTTTAACCAATATTTTTAGGAGATATTGAAATAAAAGATAATTGGTTTCTATTATGCACATATTTATCATTTCCAGTACTATTCAGTCTCTGGATCATAATTTTCTCTTTTCTCTTTTTTTTTTTTTTTTTTTTTTTTTTTTTTTTTGAGACAGGGTCTCACTCCATTGCCCAGGCTAGAGTGCAGTGGCATCACCACAAGTCACTGCAACCTCAGACTCCTGAGCTCAGGCAATCCTCCTGCCTCCCGAGTTAGCTGGGACTTCAGACATATGCCATTATGCCCAGCTAATTTTTCTATTTTTGGTAGAGATGGGGTCTCGCTGTTGCTCAGGCTGGTCTTTAACTCCTGAGCTCAAGCAATTCTCCTTCCTTGCCCTCTCAGAGTGCTAGGGTTACAGGCATGAGCCACCACATCTGACCCATAATTTTCATTCTGGTAGCATTTTCAGTCTTGCAGTGCAGGTCTGCTAAAGATTGATTCTTTCATTCTTTCAGCTATTTTTTTTCGAAGAGCTTTTATTTTGTCTTCATTTTTGAGTAATATTTTCCTTGGACATTGAATTCTAGATTCACAGGGATTTTTGTCCTCTCTAAGCACTTTAAATATATCATTTCATTGTCTTCTGGATTATATTGTTTCTGATGACAAATTTGTATACATCTCTTGGTTTTCATTTTTTGAAGTAAGCTGTCATTTTTTACCTCTATGAATACTTTTAAGATTTTCCTCTTTGGCTTTTGTGTTCAGTACTTTGACCATGATGTGTTTAGGTGTGCTGCCTTTTATCTTTACCCTGCTTGGGGTTCCCTACATTCATTGATCTGTAAGTTTGTTTTTCACTAAACATAGGTAAATTTTTACTCTATTTTCTTCAAATATTTTTCTGACTCATTTCCTCTCTTCTTTTTGTGGAACTCCAATTACATTGAGAAGTAATTTAGCTCGAATTGAGATCATTTATTTTTGTCCCACAGGTCACTGAAGGTATATTTACTTTTTCCAATCTTATTTATCTCTGATCTTTATAAGCTCTATTGGTTTATCTTTAAATTTAAGCACTTATTTTTGTTGTCTACAATCTGCTATTAAATCTTACAATGAGTTTTTAATTTCAGATATTATATTTTTAAATTTTATAATTACCTTTGATTTTTTTCATAGTTTCCATTTCTCTGCTGATTTTTACCATCTGTGCATTCACTATGACTATCTTTTCCTTTAAGTCTTTGAACATTATAATTACACCTGGATCAGGATGAAATCTGTTTGTATTAATTTTTTCCCTTGACTATGCCCCATGCATTACTGCTTACTTACATATCTAGTAACTTTTATTATTGGATGGTGTGGGTGATATGTTGCATAGAGTCTAGATTGTATTATCTTCCCTTAAAGGGTGTTGAGTTTTGTTTTGGTAATCAGTTAAGCTAGTGGTGAGTCATTTGTGACTTATTAGTTTTGTGTACATTTTTTACTATGAGAATGTCTTTTTTTTTTTTAACTTCATCCTAGGGCATGGCCCTCACTCAAAGGTGTGATTTCCTAGTCAGCTTTCTCTACTCTTACTGCACTGGAACCCCAATGTCTCCCTGTACTCCGCAACCTCTGGTATCACCATACGGGTCTCAGCACTAAAGAAGGTGAGCTCTGGGAAGATTTTTAGAGTCTTGTTCTGCAGATGTTTAGCACAGCCCTTGGCCAAAGACTTGGGTTTATATACACTTAACTGAATGTCTGTGCTGCTGTCACTTCTCTAAGAAATTGCCCTGAAAATTCCAGCTACCTCAGCGCAGCTTATAACTCTCTTCTCTTCATCTTGGCTCATTGAGACTGCTGTTTTGCTTGGGCTCTACCTCCATGTGCCACAGAAGGAATATGCCCCAGGCAGAAAATTGGGGTTATGGTGGAGCTTATTTTGTACGCTTTCCTTCTCTCAAGGATCACAGTTCTATGCTATCAACGTTTCAATGCCAAAGAAAAATTGCCTTATATATTTTGCCCAGTTTTATAGTTGTTTTTGGTGGGAGAGAAAATCTCTTACTCTATCAAAAATGGAAGTAGTAAGTTCTATATTTAACTTTAATAGTCTGATTCCAGATTGTAAAGCATAGCTTTAAATCTCAACATGATTTATCCTGACACCTTTTTCTCTGGGCTACTCACCATGCATTGTGAGTGTGTTCAGAATAAAAGACTAAAAAGTATCTTAAATGCAGTATTTTTCCCAGAAAAAACAGTTGATAAGTAAATGTATAAAATATTATAAATATCAAAGTCAAGTATTAATTATGTTTTGCTCTGTTTTATTTGACTCCTGTAGATAATTAAGAATTGACTATATCAGGCTTTTATCAAATGACAGTCTCTTTCTCCTTTCCTTTTATGTTTGATCACAGAACATAAATCAGAGGCTATTTTAAATTTCTACTCACATAAGAATCATTAAATGGATACTGTGATGCTAGCTGTATAGTCCTTTGAGAAGACTGGAATTTTGTGTAGATCAGAATTAATGAGAGTCTTGGATTATAAATCCAATATCTATTATAATATGAATTTCACCATCTAGGCTCAGTAGTGGAATATATTGGCTTCCCAGAGTCCCTAATGGAGACTGTAACTGGCTGTTCCAGTTAATTGTATCCTTTTGCATGTCTAAGAGAGATAGGATGCTAAAGCTTTAACCTCAAAATTTATTTTTGTACCTTGCCAAACACACTAGGACAAAAGGTTGAATTTCATACAAATTCAGTGCATCAGTGTATTGGATCAAACATATTTTCATATCACTTGAATTGCAGATGTGCTGGACTTGTACTTTAGTGCTCCCTTTCTACATGAGGCTTTTAACTCCACAGTCTCCTTGGTTCATCTCTCATGTGTGCTCTGCCTCACTGCTTGCCTTGTTCTCCGGCAGCAAGATAAACACTGAACAGAGCTTTTTATCTTAGCAGGGACTCTCCAGATCCAGCATTAGAATGACTTTTATCTCTTCAATATATTATTTATGGGATTTTAAGTTATTCTTTCACTTTGAGTGTGAAACCAAAACTTTCCTGTGCAATGCAGCAGATGTGGCAATAAGTACACATGATTACCTGTCTCTTGTGAGTTAGTCTGCGGTACTTCCTATGGCTAATCATTTTCAGCTGAGTTATTTTCTGGCACTAACATCATGAACTTGGGTTTATAGGACTTTGTGACTGAGGACAATTTTAAACTCAGGCACCCAGATCCATTCTCAACTGCATACCATTGCTCTACTTGCCAAGATAACCACTTGACCACACTAGAATGAACGTTGCCTTCTGCTTTTTGGCAAATGTTTCCCTGGTTGAAGTTTCTCAAAGGTTGTCCATCAACCACCTCCATCAGAGTCATCCTGAGTATTTGGGCACACCAAGACCTTCACCACATCTTTATGGTTGAAGCTTGGAACTTATATTTTAAACACACATCCAAGGTAATTTCCATGCTTGCAAAAATTTCAGAGCCAGTTTCTTGAGGGGAAATATTTTAAGATCCAAATTAACAAAATATTTACTAATTAATCCTATAATGTGATGAATTCATACTGTTAAATTTGTGATCTATAACTTTGCATATATACCTATTGATAAACTTATTGCAGTAAAGTTTTTTCTATAGCCTGTACCAAAGATTTTAGTTTTAATTAAAAGCCATACCATATCCCTATTTTCTTCATGGGATATAGCAAGGTCACCTTTATGGTTCAGGTCCTTCTTTCTAAGGTTATCAGTTTTCTGGACTAATTTGTTATTGTAATTGTTGCAAGTGGTCATGGCACTGTCTCCCTCTGAACTAGGACTGATGATGCCTCCTGGGATCTTTGTAACTTTCTGCAGTTATTCCTGTTCATGTTAAAATAATAAACAGGATCCTCTAATTGATGCTCTGATTCCTTGATATGACTAAGAAATTTCTCTGGACACCTACTAGGTTCCACACTGCTTTCTAGCTTAGTTTCTAGACAGTGCCAGGCCAGAAGCCCAAAGTGGCCTCTCGCCTTCTATATGGCCTTCCTACTTCTGCTTTTGTTCTCAAAAATAATTTCTCAACACAGCAGCCAAAGAGATCCTTGAAAACATCATTCCAATCATGCCAAAGGGCTTCCTGTAGCAGATGCTCTAGTGCACTGCCCAGATACCCACCTCCAGCACTGAAGCACTATTTCCCCAGATGCTGGGACTGCTGATAGCTGAGAGCTCTGAGGTGAGTCTTCTTAAGGAATTGTCTCAGCTGAAGAGAGTTGCCGCATCCAAGGTCACTCTCATGGAAGCCTGCATCCGGTGATGTTTGATGCAAGGGTATAAAGCCTGCGCTGAAATGGACATTCTAGCTTCAGAGCTCCCAGTGGGATAGGCCACATCAGAGTTTAACTTCTCCTTCCGCCAAATTCTGCTTCCTTCACACTTCCATAGGTATAGATTCCTGTGATCCCTTCTCAGACACTCTCTGCCTTTTCATTTCCACCTCAGCGTGTGTCCCAGGGAAATCAACCTCCATGCTTTCATCTCACACAGAAGAGATCTGAACTCCTTTCCCGTGAGGCCCTGTGTAGTCTGGGCCTTCCTCCTCCGCCCTCTCTCCTTTCCATGTATTCCATTACAGCCACCTTGGTTTTCCTACTGTTCCTCAAATACTCCAAGTTAGAGCCTACCCCCTGGTTTTTGTACTTCCTTCTGCTCAGAGCAATCCTCCCCCAGAACTCTGCCTGGCCTGCGTCCTAGTCTCTGTTCCAATGTCACTCCCAGAGGCCTTGGAGGGTCCTGATGATCCTTTCCTTTTTTCTTTTCAGATCACATATTACCTTTAGTGACAATAAATTTACTGGGGATATAGTGGGTTGGGAGGCAACTCAATTTGACAGATTATGATTCAGTTTCAACCACAGGTTGGCTGTGGATATAAGAGTTCAGTAAAAGTAAATGAAAGCATTTTCGTAGAATCAATTGGCTCTATGGAATTTACAAAAATAGCGCATTGTATGTTTTATCATTATTTGAGGATGATGTGCTACAATGCTTAATATCAGAAATTTATAGTAAATATATGTATGTATATATGCACTCCTCTCTCATACAGTTGTTAAACATGTACCATCAGCTTGACCTTTAGGGGTAAGTACTTCCTTGTTTTCTTTTATAATCTAACCTCTTTCAGATTTTCCTCTCACCTAGGTGTGACCCAGGCACTCAAAGCTTGGAGAAGTATCTGGCATATAGTAGACGGTTATTTAAAAGATGTTGCTGGAGACCAATTTCAACTACTAAGGGATACTAATTTTAGAGAGCAACCAGCAATGGTAATGCAATTCTGAACCTTTAAGATAAAATAACAGAAAAAAATCAGGGGAAGTATATTTCCTTGTTTTAAAATCTCTGTAAACCTCCTCACATCTTTTTAGAATTAATAGGGTATAAAGTTAAATGTAAAAAAGCAACCACTGTAATAAGAACTACAAATGACTGAGTACCACAGGAAATGCCCAAGAGTGTTTTTCATGTAGAATCTCATAAATAAAATTTGTAAGAGTAGGTGATATAATAAAAAACCTGAAACAACACTTCTAGAACATTTTAGTAACTCATTGTTTTTACCATTTCTTCGCTTACTTATTAAATATGCATTGAGCATTTTAGATAACTACGGACATAGGAACAGTGATCCCCGCCCATAAGGAACTTAATCCAGTTGAGGAGGGAAGCGGTGAGACTTTGGAGCAGAGAAGCAGGCCCAGGGCCCCACCAGGTACGCGAACATCCAGGTTGTATCAAAACATGCTGTACAATACAGCTTCAGGGCTCACGTGGATTTCTGGAGGCGCCTCCCCTTGGAGTCTTGAAGGCTCTGCGCAAATCCTGCCTCCACGTGTCACTCGCACACATGACCCCGCGCAGACGATCCCACTTTCCGGAGCCAGCACGTCGCAACGCAACGCTAGGACGCAAAAGGCCAACGCCAGCAGCCAACGCTCTGGAAACCGGAAGCGCCTCGGGTCGCACGGCGCAGTGGGCGGGGCCTGAGCACGTGCGCACGGGCGGGGCTGCCCTGCCGGCCAGCGCGCAGCCGGTCCTGCCGCGAGGGCTACCCTCGCTGGGCCTGGAGTCCCCGGGGTCGGAGCATTTGCACCTGCGGGAAGGGGAGCCTTCCCTGCGAGTCCCCGATAATCTTTAATGAAGTCCGCCCCGCTCCCGCTCCCGCCGGCTTCTGTTCCCTGACCCGGCTTTACTTTTCTTCAAAGCATTTATCAAGCTGATATTTTATTTTGTATTTATTTGTTTCTCACCTTTCCCTTACTTGAATTTAAAGCCTATGAGTTCAGTCATTTTCCTGTTCAAGAGCAGTGCCTGACATGTAGCAATGAATGTTTCCAAATGGATGGATGAATGAATACATGAATGACCTCCAGTTGACCCGACCCACTCACACAAAGTAATGGGGACAAAAATGTCTATTTTGCCCTCTGCTTTTTGATCTAACGCATTTTCACATATCATTATATGTGTATTTCTTAGTTCTGATATTTACTGGCTGCCTGACCTGAGGTTAGTTGTTTAACCTCTGTGCCTCAGTTTTCTTCTCTATGAAGTGCAATAACAGGGTTATTGTGAAGAAGAAAGTGCTTAGAGCAGTGGCTGGGATGTGGCAACTTCTTTGTAAGTGATAATCTGTTTTTAAAGTTATTATTCTATCATTCAATTTAAAATTAAATTTTACTTTAATGCTTAAAGGTATTCTATCATGAATATATTTACTTACTTAACTGTTTTTTGTGTGACCTTTAGCTTGTTTCCAAGATGCTTCACAGTCATCCTTGTACATTAATTTTTTTTGCACATCTGTAATTATTTCTGAGGATCAGTGCCTGTAAGTAGAATTGTAGCGACAATACCACACAACTTCTATTAGGGTGAGCTCTGCTGTGACTGACTAAAAAAATATAATGGCTCAAATACAACAAAAATTTTTTCCTAACTCAGGTTTCAAAGTAGGTATTGCTAATGCCCTCTCTTACAAGCCGTATTGGGCTCTGCCATCTTCAGGATGTGGTCTCTGGGATTATGACACTGATCAGCTTCAGGCTGGTGGGAGGAGAGACACAGCACAGGCAAGGGACATCCCTTGCTCTGGTTGGCACAGAAATGATGCTCCTCATATTTGCTCTCATTCTACAGTGAGAGCGAGTCACATGGCCTTGCTTAGTCAGAGGCACTAGAAAATGACCCTGGCTAGCTTAACCACTCTACCCTAGGTGAGGGGAAGCATGAATTATTGGTGGACTTGTAGCTGTCTCAGCCAGAGCACTGAGACTGCACTTTAATACTGTTGATAGATCATGTCAAATAATCCTCAATCAATAAAAAAAGATTGTGTCCATGAGGCACTCTAAAGAGTGAAAATTCACATTTCTCAAAGCAGAAATGATGTAATTAAATAAATATTTGTTGAAATTTGTAATACTTCTTTGAGGCATTGTCCTCTCATTTGGGGTATAAAGGTGACAAACAATTACATTCCTCTTTCTCTTAAGGTTCTGAACAGAATTGAGAAATCTACCCAGAGGTCAGGTGGGGACCACAATGTGGTAAACCCGGTGAGTTGGACAGAGACTATGCCTGGGCCTGAAGCCAAAAGGGCACTTTCAGTTTTCTCCTCTCCTTGCAACCTGGATCTGGAGGGCTGCTCCTGCAAAGCGCTGTGTCTGCAGAGTGGCATTTGTGAGGGCACTCCCCCACATGGCTGCCCTGAAGATGGCAGCCTGTATTGTACTCATCTACTCCAGGAATGCAGAAGCCAAAAAAAATGGGCTTCCAGGGTCCACCCCAGGGAAACTGGCCTGGACCCCTGACCCAGGCATATTCATTAGCTGGGAGCAGGAGTAACCAAAAAGAAGGTGTACACCTTGAGGGTAGGACAGTACCTAGAATGAGAGCTACCAGACAGGCCAGACATGAAGAAGGAATCTTGTGCCCAGTGTCACCAATCAGATATATCACTCCCCTTCCATGTGGAAGAACTTGTGAGGCAGAGAAAGAGTTGTTAAATAATTTGAACTGGGAGACCATTAGGCTGGGGCAGCTACAGCACTTTAAGTTCCTACATAAGCAAACCAAAGCCCAATGTAAGCAGTAAAACACAACTAGAGACTGCAGAGACTGCCAGTCACAAACTGCTAACTAATCTCTAACTAGGTGCTTTCCACTCTAACCAATCCAATACGTTTTCTTTGGCTGCCGTCCACATTCGGCCTATAGGAGCTCACTGCCGGTGCTGCCGCAGTGGCACGCTCTGAACCTCCTCTGGTTCTGACTGATGCTCCATTCATGAATGTTCTTTGCTCAAATAAACTGTTAAATTTAATTTGTCTAAAGTTTTTCTTTTAATGGAGTGGTTGTTTTCTCTCTAATGCCTCATGAAGAGATGGAAGTCTTCACTGTATGTACTGAGAAGGAGGTTGGTTCCCTGTTCTGCTCATACTAATCTTACTAGTAGATTCCAATTTTCAGGAAGGAGAAAGTGGAGGTAGAAAGGAAACTGACTCAAGGCTCAAGCACTAAAGAAATAACAGGTCTCACTTTCCTGCATGGAATTGCTGAGAACTTAGTCATATGGTCACACATAACTGAGAAGAAGGCTGCATAATATACTCTAGCCGCGTGCTCAAAGGTGAAACAGATCTTGGTGGACACTCACCTGTCTCCATCACAGTAACCTGGGTACCATTCTTCTTCCTATACCCTTGATTTATCCTTCTGAATTTCCCTTCAGTAAATCCTGCCCACTGAAGAGTGGGGATGTAGGGAGAAGAGAGAGGCTCCGTTTTTCTCCCTCTGAATCTTAGAGTAGTTTGAGCACTGCTTCAAAGTTGAGGATGATATAAACCTAGGATGTTACTGGTGTGTTGTGGCCCTGTTTCACCTACTGGGGTTGGAAGGTGAAGGTTGTATTTGGCAGGCCTGTTTGTCCTGTTGTTTTTCTACGCCTTAACTCACAGGTGTGTGGTCTAGAAAAAGTTCAGTGCCTTAAGTCTGTCCCCTCACAGTTAATCTGTGGTATATTTTTCAGCTATGAAAATTCCTGGAGGAACTGAGAAGTGTCCATTGACTTACTAATGCATTCTAATGCATGCACCGAAGATAATTTAGACGAAATCTTTGGTAATTAAGAATCCATCAAAAGATGCACTGGGCAATCCATTCCACTCAGGTTTCTTTGTATAACTAGGGAATTCCTGGGAAACTTTTAAATAAAAGTATGGTCTTTGTTCTCAAGTAGCTTAGAATCTAAGTTAAATAGAGTGATCTATGGAAAATGTGGAAAAACAGCCCATTTTGTAAATTATAAAGTATATAATCTGCCCCTTACCTGAAGATATTAAATAAGGCTGCTTTATTTTTACTTTCCTATTGAAACTGGAAACAATAGCTGTGTATGAGTGTATGCCCTTGAGCATTTTAAATACTCACACAGATGTCTCCAAATATAAGACTTTATTTTGGGCAGAGGACAACTGAATGATTTATAAACCACAGGCCCAAGTTTAGTAGGATAAGCTAAAAATGTTGACAATATTTTAAACTGTGAAGTAAAATTTTATCATTTTCATTTGGAATGGTTCCCCCCAGCTTATTCCAAATATCTCCATCATGAAAATAAAATATTTTATCTATGAGTAAAATTACTTTCTAGATGTAACTTCTTCTAAAAACATAAATCTAATACTCAGCACACTTTTCCAAGCAATTTAAAACTGTAAATCTTCTTAAACTTTAAAAAATGCCCAGAGGCATATTATCACTGATGTCCCAACTAAAACCTCTGCTTCACCAGGAAGGACTTAATCTATCCTATTTCTGCCAGAGAACGGGTTGTGGCAAACTCGTTCACAGACACTCTTGGTGAAATGCTGGGTTAGCATGTCTCGTGCTGTACATGGGGATCTCCGTCTGTGTGTCTTTCAGACTCCGGAGCAAATCTAAAGGCACAAACCAGGCTGAAGGAGGAGTCAGGCATAGCAAAGAAATCCAATCTCATGAAACCTCTGCTTCCCTTTAAGACCCAAAGTGACTGCTTTATTCTAACATTTAAGACTAGAAAATACTTTCATCTATGGTCATGCTCAATTCTGAGGCCACGTTAGAACATTAAGAAAAAGTATCCAATGGGAAGAATTAAACTCTTACTATGTCAAAGGACAGAGCAACGGTATAACTTAAGATAACTTGGCACATATTTGGCCTACAGCTTCTAAATAGTTAATATTATTAGTGTTTCAAAAGATAACTTCTATGTATACAAGAAGACTTTGATATTTTCTCGAGTAATTAAATTACATTATACTTATATAGCACATCACAATATATTGAATTTTTTGTTCCATTATCTAGGATTACTTACTAAATTTTAGAAAATGGAAGAGTATTGGGCTATTAAAAATTTAAACAGTGTTATCTGTGGTATATGTGTACTCAATTTTGAACTATTTGCAGGACACTGTTAAACCATGAGAAATATGGGGGTTTACATAAGTCAAAGGACATAGCATTACAAAGGGTGACCATATAATTTATTCTCCAAAACGGGATGCTTTTAAGAGTGAAAGGGGACATATTAATAATTATATTGAGACAACAGGCATATGCTGAGACCATCCTAGTCAATTTGGAACATGAGTCACCCTGTTTATTCTTTGTGTCAAATTACTTTGTGTGCATGTGAAATGACTGAGTTGGGTTAGATCAGGGATCTGTAAACTAGACCATAGGTCAAATCTAGCCTGATGCACTGTTTTGCAAATAAAGTTTTATTGGAACACAACCACATCCATTTGTTTACACAGTTTCTTTTCTTTTCTTTTTTAAAGCTTTTTTTGTTTTTTAGACTCACTGTTACCCAGGCTAGAGTGCTATGGCGTCAGCCTAGCTCACAGCAACCTCAAACTCCTGGGCTCAAGCAATCCTTCTGCCTCAGCCTCCCGAGTAGCTGAGACTACAGGCATGCGCCACCATGCTTGGCTAATTTTTTCTATATATTTTTAGTTGGCCATTAGTTGGCCAATTAATTTCTTTCTATTTTTAGTAGAGATGGGGGTCTCACTCTTGTTCAGGCTGGTTTCGAACTCCTGACCTTGAGCAATCCGTCGGCCTCGGCCTCCCAGAGTGCTAGGATTACAGGCGTGAGCTGCTGGGCTGGGCCTGTTTACACAGTTTCTGTGGCTGCTTTTGCCCTACGCCAGCGGGATGAGTCATTACAACAGAAACTGTGCAGCCCCCAAAGCCTAAATTATTTACTATCGGGCCCTTTATGGGAAAAAAATTTCTCTCTCTGGGTTAGGTAGTATCTAAGAGCTCATGCAGCTACAACAACTTGTGATTCTTTATTATTCCTGTTACTTCAACTTGCATATCATTTGTTGAATAAAGAAATAGCTGTATTTGGCAAATTTTATTTAAAGATTGCTCGAATAAGCCTTGGCACAAGGCAGCTGTCAGACGTGCAAGCCCGGGAAGTTTATGTGGTGAGGATCTGCTGATTTGTTTCTGGGAAGCTGTGGTGGGGCGCAGTGTATGGGATGGAGGGCAGACGTGGATGTGAGAGTCGGGGCCAGGACTCTCAGAGTCCTGGGAGAAGATGACATCAAACAACTCAGCTCAGCAGAATCGCAAAGGCTTTGACAAGTCCTAGTGCTGCCAGAGGAAATGTTGGGAAAATAATTGGATATAGGAGTTGAAATTTCAGGACAGAAGTAATGGGGGAGAAGAAACATCGGGGGAAGAGCCGGCTTCTCAGAAAAAGGATGTTTGGTAATTTGGGGGAAAGCTTAAGGAAGAGGGTCTCTGTTCTGGATTGCAAGCTGTCCAGAAGCAGGGTTAACTCTGCCTGGGTATCTTAATAAATCTTATCCAGAAGGCAGAAAGACTAGAGTAAGGTCAAAGGTGTAATTATTAATACTAAAGAAGTGGCAGTCACTCACAGTCAGAGAGGGGGTGTTTGGTAGTTTTGTGGTTTGCACTAAATTTGTTTTTATCTGTGCCCAGACAAAATTGTGAAGTGGTCTTTTTTTTTTTTTTTTTTTTTTTTTTTTAATACTCACTTTGTCATGGTCACAGAGTGACCTTGTCTAATGCTGATGTTATGTTCAATGTGACATAGTTCATGTCCAAGGGGAAGGAACACGAAGGTCTAGCTGTGAGTGATTGTTAGTAGACCATCACTGAGCAATGACTCCATGGAATTCAGCAGGGAGGTTTAAGTTTTGTAACTGAATCCATTTCTTGCTCAAAAAAAAAAAAAAATTACATGCTTGGTTTTGTTTTGCTTTCTGTGTCACTTTCCAACTTTGAGGCTTCATGTTTCGGGGATTAGTATTTACCCTCGCACATGGTCTTGCAAGTGTCATAAACTGGGCAGAACTGAGGTATACATGACCTCATAGTAAAAGTCCATATGCTGTAATGCAACAGGCTCATTAGCTTTATTTGGCCATAGAAGCAAATAGCTTATCTATCCCAAACTGATCTATAAAATAAAACTGAGAATATTTACTTAAACATATCAAGATCTAAAGTCTTTGGCTGTGTGGTCTGTCTGAAACCTTATTCTCCACTTTCCCTGTGATTACATTTCTTACTTGTGTGCTGCATTTCCTGTATAAGTGGTACACAAAGGCACTTAGGCTGTGGGGTTAGTATCTATTAGCAGCATTACATTTTACTGAATATTGAATAGTTTGTTAAAAATCGTTTTTATTAAGTTAACTGTTTGGTGATACCATTGCATTAATAATAATTCTAGGCAATAGAAAGATTTTTATTTTCTTAATTTTTTTGTGCATTTGGTGAGATAATCCAAAAACTATATTAAAAAAGCAAACATTTGTATAAATTTGCATGATATTAGTTCCATGGAAGGTTTAATTTTGTCTCCTACAGTTTAAGTGATTTTTTTTCAGCTGTTTTCTAGTTGATTGAACTAAGAGTAGTTACCATAACAACTGTGGTTATCACCACTGAGATAATGGTCCTTTCTTACAACATACTTATCAACATGTTCATGGTACAAAAGTGAAAAATTCACAATGTGAAAAGAGGGTCTCCTGCATAGCCCCTGCCATCCAGGGCCTATTTCTAGATACAATAATGGTTATCAACTTATTTTATATCATTCAGAGATATTCAATTATTATGCAAGTATTTACAAATGTATTCTTTTTACTTTGTATAAATGGTTTGCACCTGCTTTTTCACTTAACGGTCTATCTTGGATTATTCTATTACAGGATACATAAAGCTTTCTCATTCTTTTAAGCCATTAACAGTGGTCTATAAATATAAATATGCAAAGGCTATTTCAATACTCACCTGTTATTGGATATTAAAGTTATTTTCAACCTTTTTCTATCATAAGTAATTCTTCAATAAACACCCTTATACATATACTGTATATTTGAGGGACAAATTTCCAGAGGTACATTTTCTGGGTCAAAGGTCCTTGACATTTTAAAATTCAGTAGCAAGAGAATACTCATTGCTGATCATAAAAATAAATAAATAAATAAATAAATAAAAATGAATGAAAATGGAATGAAATACATCCTTTAGTATACTTTTTTCAGGAAGGGCTTTCTGAAAGTATGTGGTCTGTTGCCTTAATATTTAAAGAAATGTGTAAATCTTTTTTTGTGAACATCTATTTTCCTCTTGGAAGAATAAATACTTAAGAATGGAATTGCTGGATCATAAGTGAGATGTATATATAATTTTATAAGAAACTGCCTAAAATGTTTTCCAAATGCTATTTGTACTCTCACCAACAATGTATTATATTTTCTATTTCTCTGCTTCCTCTTTAACATTTGGCATTGTTAATTCTTCTAATTTCAGACAAGCTAGTAGATCTGTAGTGTTATTTCCCTTTAGTTTAAATTTACATTTCTTTTATGACTAACCAAGTTAGATAAATTTTTGTTTTTGTGCATTTATATTCTTTTCTGAATTGTCTATTTCAGTCTTTTGTTCATTTTTATTGATTTATTTATATTTTGTTATTATTTGTTATTTTGTTAATATTTGTTATTTCTAGAAGCTCTTTATATATTCTGAAAATAAATTTTTCGACTATAGACACATATATATAAGTATAAATACATATATGTATATGTACCTACATATATCAATACAGTAGATTCTTCTTATTTGCAGTTTCCAACCCCAAAATTAATACTCAGGGCACTTTTGAGGTCTCTTGAAAACATGATTGGAGTTGAAAATTTTGAGTCATTTGATATGTGTGTTCCCAACTAAAGTAAGACAAACTGATGCTCTGCTTCTTGTTTTAGCTCTCTTACTCCAAACAAGTGTCTTTTGGGGGGCCTATTTAGCATTAGATTTTGCGCCCTTTTTGTTGATGACTTTTCTGTTTAGGATGACCCCAAGCTTAGAGGAGAAGTGCTGGTGTTCCGAAGCACATGAGGCTGTGATGTGCCTTATGGAAACAATATATATGTTAGATAAGTCTTGTTGAGGCAGGAGATACAGTGCTGTTGGCTGTGAGCTCAGTGTTATTTCATCAATAATATATATTAGTAAGGTGTTTTTAAAGAGAAACACATATAAAACAATGTTATGTATTGATCAGTTGGTGAAAATACTGTGACCAGAGGCTTGGGAATCTAACCTTCCACTGTCCTTCGAATAATGTTGTCTAGTTCAATGTCGTTTTGTTATAATGTTGATGAGAAAAAGAGTTTATTCCTAGCCCGGGCCTCTGTCTGTGTGGCATTTACTGGTTCTCCCCATGTCTATGTGGGTTTTCTTCACGTTCTCCAGTTTCCTTCCACATCCCAACAATTGCACGTGAGATGAGTAGGCACGTCTGCGTGGTTCCAGTGTGAGTGTGTGTGTGTCTGTGTGTGTGCACGTGTGTGTGTGAGTGCGTGCGCCCTGCCATGGGATGGCATTCTGTCCAGGGGTGGGTCCTGCCTAGTGGCTGAGCTACTTGGACAGACTCAGGCCACCTGACCCTGAGCTGGAATAAGTGGGTTGGAAGATGAATGAATGAATAAAAGTTATTACAAAATAAAAATTTGTAAAATCTGCAATAATCATGTAGAATACTGGGCTATTAGGCTAATGGCTGTCTTCTAGCTTCTGTTTACTGCTTGCTTGCTGGCCGCAGCTTACCGCGGGGCATTGTGGGCTGAAACAAAATGCAGGAGAAAGTGCTGATTCCAGAGCCCACCCGGAAGAGATTAGGATCGATCAAGGACAGGGTGAAGTAAAAGGCTGAAAAAATGGCAGATAAGGAACTTACCAATCACTGTAACGGGCAGCTGCGTGATCAGAATGTAGAACAAATCACTGTAAAGGGCAGATGCATGATCAGCACGTGGACAGCGTATGTGCACTGAGTTTAAAAAGCATACACCCACCCCATTCGGGGTCCTTGCCTGAATAGAGGCGACTGCGTTGGTGCTCTGAGGCTTGGACCCTAGCTAGCTAGATAATAAAACTCCTTTTGGTGATTACAACCTCGGTGACTCTGTCTTTCTGTCCCGCGGTCCTGTGGATTTGGGCTCTAACAATCACACAGATGTACCACAATAACGATGCGGTTCCAATGAGCCCACTTTATTTGTGATTGTTTTTTAACTGTATTGGGAGGACTTGCTCCCGACAAGTTTTGCTTTGCAAGCATTTATTCTTTGATTTAACCCACCACCGCTAGGACCACTGCCCTCACTCACTGATTCACCAAAAATTGGGTAAACAATTATCTTACTTGGTTTTATTAATCTTTCTTAAATGTTTGTATGGCACACATTTATTTCAATGGTTAATATGAGAAGTGTTTGGGGTCTTTATTTAGAAGTTTGGTGATGTTTTTGTGACCAGAAATATGCCATAGGAACTTAACTCTTGTTTATATTAATTAGCCTATGGGAAAGTTAGTTTTGTTACATGTCATTTTGCTTAAACTCACAGTTTCCAAGAACCTACTGACAACATTAAGTAAGGATTTACTCTGTTCTCCCTTGGAGCAATATAGTTTAGTATTCATTAATTCAATGTTTGTATTGACTTTATAGAACATAACTGCTCCGAATAACAAGAATTGATATTATATCTTTGTCTATCTATCCATCTTTTTATCTATCTAAATTTTCTCCCAGTCTGTGGCCTGCCTTTTCATTTGGTTACTGGTATCTTTTGAGGACAATAATCTTAATTATAAGAAGTACCATTGATTATTTTTAAATCAATATCACTTGTTATAATATCAAATATTTGCCTACTTTAAGGTTTCAGATATTCTCCTATGCTTTCACCTAAGAATTTTATAACTTTACTTTAGTATTTGTGTGTACAGCCAATCTTGAGTTGATTTTTATGTATTGCATGAGGAATGGGTCATGACTTACAGCCATATGACCCTCCTGGCTCTTGAATGCCATTTGTTGAAAATACATATATTTCCCCATTGAATTTCATTGGTGCCTTTGTTGAAAAGCAATTGACTATACTTATGTGGGATTTAGTTCTGTTCTGGATTTGGTTCTGTTCTGTTCATCTATTTATTATACTATCCTCATAGAATACTATTTCAAGTAACTTCAGTTTCTTTCAGCTCTCCAACTTTGCTCTTCATCTTCAAGATTGTTTTGACTATGTCTTTCCAATTTCCACATAAATTTCAGTATGAGCTTGTCAATTTCTACAAAAGTGTTTATTAGAGTTTTGATTGGAATTGCACTGAATCTGGAATTCAGTCTGGGAAGAATTTACATCTTTACATTATTGATTCTTCCAACCTAGAGACATGGCGTAGCTCTCCATTGTCCTCCATTTTTAAAGTTCTATTAAAATTTATTTTTGCAATATTTTGTAGTATTTAGAGCAGAGCTCTTGCTTATCTTTTGCTTCATTTATTCCAAATGGCTGTACTAATGAAGAAAAAAGTATAGCAAATAACCAGTGTCAGAATTGAAAAAGGGACATCATTACCAGAGTCTCAATTCATTAAACAGTTAAGAAATTTTTATGATCAAATTAATATAAATAAGTTCTTAGAAACATACAACTTATTAAAATTGATACAAAAGAAAGTAGAAATTATAAATACTTGTATTTATATTATAATAATTGAGTGCATAATTAAAAACAGTTTCACAAGGAAAACTTCAGGGCCAGAGGCTTTACTGGTGAATTCCATCAATTTTTAAAGGAATAAATAATGGCAATATTAAAAAAATTATTTGAGAAAATAGATAAATGAGCCCTTCCCAACATATTCTACAAGGCCAGCATAACCCAAATACTAAAAATGGACAACATATAATAATAAAAAAAGTTAAAAGTCAATATTGCTGATGAGTAGAGATGTAAAATGCTAAACAAAATATAATCTAAAAAACTATAAAAGACAAAAAAACATGAAAATCAAGTTGTGTTTAGTCCTAAAAACTCAAGGTTAATTTCATATTTAAAAATAATAAAATTTGAGCCAGGCACAGTGGCATGTGTCTATAGGTCCAACTATGTGGAAGATTTAGACAGGAGGCTCTCTTGAGCCCAAGAGTTCAAATCCAGCCTGGTCAAAATAGTGAGATCCACTCTCTAGAAAAATAAAATAAAATTCACCACATTAAAGAGATAAAGGGCATAAATTATATTGTTCCGGCAAGTGTTAACAGCAAGTATATAACAGCTCTTTTGACAGCTCTTGACACGAGAAATAACAGACCGGCACGTGGAGTCGGAGAACAGCCTTTATTCAGCCAGCAGGCTCAGCCAACTTCTGCTCTTCTGACTCCCCTTCCCTGGTCTGCTCCAGCTTCCAGCTTTTATACCTTTGGTAGGACTCAAAAAGCGTCCAATCAGCAACAAGTTTCAACATCTTATCAGCAACAAGCTTTAACATCCAATCAGCAACAAGCTATAACATCCAATCAGTAACAAGCTTTAACATCCAATCAGGATCCTGCAAGCAGTGCAGCCGTGGAGGGGCCTGGAGTGCTGCAGCTGGACCTGGAGCGGCAGGGAGGTGGTGAGCGGCCCCGTCCCGCTTTCCCTGTCAATATGACTATTTTAGTAGATGCGGAAAAAACATTTGTTAGAATTCAACATTTACTCATGATAAAATCTCTTAGCAAACTAGGTAAAGAGGGGCAGTTTCCTATATTCAAATCTAAAAAAACCTTTTTTTAAAGTGCAAATAGCATGCTTCATGGTGATATGTTCAAAAGCTTTCTCCTTGAGACCAGGAAGAAACACAAGTACCACTCAGTAAGACCACGTTTTAAAAACATTATATTGGAGATTCTAACCCATGCAGTAAAACAAAAAAATAACAATTAATGACTTGAACAGAAAGAAAATGACTTATTTATTCACAGATTATATAAAAAGGAATCTTAACAATTATAAAAAATTAAAGAAATTAAAAAGAATCTGCAGATAAATCATTAGAATTAATAGGTAATTTTAACAAGATTCTGGATATAAAGTCAATATAGAAATTTAATTTCTGCTTAATGGCAACAAACAGTAAGAAAATGAGACAGAGTCCCTGCAACCTCCGGTGCTTGTGTGTGCACTTCCAAGAACTGGCAGCACATCACCATCACCTCCGGAAAACACAGTAATGATGAATGATAAGTCCTCAAAGATATTTCAAGCTTGGGAACAGGATAGCTGACTAGAAATGCCTGGCATTAGTCCCCTTACCCCTACAAGAAAGGACCAAAGCAACAAATAAACAGCTAAGATTTGACTGGAGTGTTGGAGGGAGAGTGCTGGAGTTCAGTGGGGGCATGGAAACACACCTGTGGTGATTAGAAGTCCAGGAGGGAAGGGTGGAGGGATCCAACCTCTGCAGCCCTATTCCCTCCACCCAGATCAGATCTGCCTGGAGTCAGGAGGGACTTCCCAGTGTGGGTAAAAGGTAAGCAGGAGATCCCCACCAGTCCCATTGCCACCTCAAACACCTACAGTCCTTACAAGAGAATCCCATAGTCTCCGAGTCTGGAGAGCAACTGGGAATTCACGCAGTTGCATCGTTCCAGATTAGGTGCACAAAGTGTGCACTCCTCACCTTCCACCCACTTCCTGAGAGCCAAGCTGCTGCAGTACTGCACCATATTGAGGCCAGAGCCACCTCTGAAGTGTGCCATTCTTTTGGGGCCAGTAGCCACAGCACCTCTCTAGCCCTGGGGCTCCATCTTCATTCCACCAAGCCTATACCAGTGGCTGAACACCACAACCCCAGCAGTGCAGAGCCTGGGCCCTGGATGGGCCTGACACTGGTTCTGTACAGCAAAGAAACCAACTCCCACTGCCCTCACTTCCATCCAGAGGAACAATCTGGCTGTCCTATGCAAGGTGAGCCTGCCTCTGAGCTGGCCAAACTGCTGCATGCCCTCTGCTCAGCAGGAGACGCCCTCAAGGCTTTGAGCAGCTGACATGCTCCCAGGCTGGCAAAGAGCTATGTGCCTGTACCCAGGGCCTGAGTAACAGCCCAGAGGTGTCTCAACCCCTGCAGACAAGCCTTTGACTTGTCCAACAGCCCTGCACCTGCAATCAGAGCCTGAGAAACAACTGTGCAGGCTGCCTCTGGCAGGCACACCTATAGGCCAGCTGAGAAGTTTTGTGCATCTATGTCCTAGGCTCATAAAACAGCCCAGTGGGACACTTCCCACAGACATATCCCTAGACAAGCTGAGTATCTATGCATCCAAATTCCAGTTCTGAGAAGCAGCCTTGCAGCTCACCCCTGGCTGTCATACTCCTAGGTTGGCTGAGCAGCCCTGTGCTCATATTCTGAACCTTAGAAATAGTCCCATGGGCCACCTCCAGCAGACATACATCCAACTGACTGAAAAACTGTCCTGGGCCTAAGAAATAGCTGTTAGGGTTGCCCCCAACAGACATACCCCCAGGCCAGCTGAACAACTGTGTGCCTGCATACCAAGCCTCAGAAAAAGCCCCATGGGAGCCTTTAGGGGGCATATGCCCAGGCCAGCTAAGCAACTATGTGCCCATGCTCCTGGCCAGAATAACAGCCCCATAGCTACAACCCTAGTGAGCCAGACCCCAAGTTGGCTGACCCTCTGTGTGCATGCCTGTGCCCCCAAACTGAGAAATAGTCTGGTGAGTCCACCACTAGCAAAGCTGCACCAATGTCACCACAAACTCAGCCTAGGCTGCTGAGAAACTCACAAATGTCACTAGTGTGAATTATAACTGAAGAAACTCCAGATACTACAACACTGTATTCACTTAGAACCAAAGCAATGTCCTCCACCAAACCAACATGCTAAGACCCATTAATACAAATAATTCTTTCTCTACAAAATCTACTCCATAAAATTGGAAGAGGAAACTTTTTTGCCAGATGCATAGAAATCAATAAAGGCAGATATCAACCATGAAAAAGCAAGAAAACACAACACCTCTGAAGGAAAACAATAATTCTCCCATAACAGATCCCAAACATAAGGAAATATGTGAAATTCTAGAAATAGAATTCAAAATAATAATTTTAAGGAAACTCAGGGACATACAAACAATATAAAAAGAAATTTCAATGAAATCAGATGATTTATGATTTGAATGAGAAGTTTAACAGAGAGATACATATCATAAAAAAGAACAAAACAGATATCCTATAGATGAAGATTCAATGCATTAAATAAAAAACACAAGCAAGAACTTTGACAATAGATTAGACCAAGCAAAAGAAAGAATTTCTAAACTTGATGACAGGCCTTTTGAAATATTAATAATATGACCAGAGAAAAGGAAAGAAGAAAGAATAAAAAAGTGTACAGGATTTCTGGGACACCATTAAGCAAACAAATTTTTGTATTATGAGTGTTCCAGAAGGAGAATAGAATGGAAAAGATAAGAAACACATATTCAATAGCAAAAAACTTTCTAAGTCTTGGGAGAGATATGGGTATGCAGGTCCAGGAAGCTTAAGGAACTTCAAATAGATTCATCCCAAACAAGTCCTCTCTGAGGCACATTACTGTCAAATTGTCAAAAGTCAAAGACAAAGACTTTTAAAAGCAGCAAGAGAAAAGCATCAATTCATATATAGGGGAATTTGTATTAGACTAACAGTGGGTTTCTCAGCAAAAACTTTACAGGGCAGGAAAGACTGGGACAATATATTAAAAGTACTGAAAGAAATAAACTGTCAGATAGCAATATTATACCCAAAAAAGCTATCCTTCAGAAATGAAGGAGAAATAAACTCTTTCACAGACAAGCAAAAACTGAGAGAATTTATCACCACCAGACTATCTTTATGAGAAACACTCAAGTGAGACTTACATATGGGTCCAGCACGCTTCCTCTGTGTGACTGCTACCTTGGAGTCTTACATATTGAAGTGAAAAGATGATGGCCATCATGAAAATATGTGAATCTATAAAATTCACTGGTAGAGTGAATACACAAAGGAGAAACAGAAAGGAATCAAACATTATCACTATAGAAAACCACCCAACCACAAAAATAAACAACAAGACTGGAAGTAAGAAGCAAAGGGAAAAGAAAACAACCAGAAAACAATCAATAAAATGACAAGAGTAAGTCCTCACATATAAATAATAACCTTGAATATAAATAGATTAAATTCCCCATTTAAAAGGTATAGACAGGTTGAATGGGTAAAAAACAATGCCTATAACAATGCTCACCTTACTTGTAAAGACACACATAGACTGAAAGTGAAGGGATAGTAAAAGATAGTCCATCTAAATGGAAACTAAAACCAAGCAGGAGTAGCTATACTTATATTAACAAAACAGACTTCAAGTTAAACGCTATAAAAAGAGAAAAAAGACATTATATAAGAATAAAAGGATCAATTCAGTAAGAGTATATAACAATTACAAATATATGTACAGCCAACACTGGAGCACCCAGATATATAAAGCATATATTGTTAGATCTAAAGGGAGAAATAGACTCCAATACAATAATATCTAGAGACTTCAACACTCTACTCTTAATATTGGACAGATCTTCTAGACAGAACATCAACAAATAAACAACAGATCTAAACTGTATGATAGACAAAATGGACCTAACAGACATTTACATAATATCTCACTCGACAGCTTCAGAATGCGCATTCTTTTCATTAGCAGATGGATATAGTTAGGACACAAAACAAGTCTCAAAAAGTTTTAAGAATCAAAATAATATCAAGTATTTTATCTGACCACAATGGATTAAAACTAGACATGAATAACAAGAGAAACTTTCAAAACTATGCAAATATATGGAAATTACATAATGTGCTCCTGAACAACCAATGGGTGGAGGAAGAAATTAAGAATGAAATTTTTAAAATTTAAGTCTTCAGGAGAAATAAATGAAAACAGAAACACAACATTCCAAGACCTATGGGATACAATAAAAGCAGTATTAAGAGGCAAGTTTATGGCAATAAATGCCTACATCAAAAAACTAGAGGGATTTTAATTAAAAGACCTAATGATGCATCTCAAGAAACTAGAAAAGCAAGAACAAACCAATCCCAAAATTAGTAGAAGAAAAGAATAATAAATATCGCAACAGAAAAAAATAATAAAATTGAGACTAAAAAAACCCACAAAAGATCAATGAAACAAAAAGTTGATTTTTTGAAAATATAAACAAAATCAAAAAGCAACTAACAAAAAAAGATAGAAGACCCAAATAAATAAAATCAGCAACAAAAAGGAGATGTCACAACAGATATCACTGAAATACAAAGGATCATAAGGGACTACTTAAACAACTATATACCAATAAATTTATTTTTTTTCTGTAGCCCCAACCCCCAGTGCCAATAAATTTGAAAACATAGAGGAAATAGATAAATTCCTGGACACATACGATCCAACAAGATTGAACCAAGAAGCAATAAAAATCCTGAATAGAACAATAACAAGTAATGAGATTGAATCAGTAATAAAAAGTCTTCCAACAAAGAAAAGTTCAGGACTGGATGGCTTCACTGCTAAATTCTACTGAAATTATAAAGAAGAATTGTACCAATTCTTCTCAAATCATTCCAAAAAATTGAGGCAGAGGGAATTTTTCCTAACTCATTTGACAAGACCAGCATAATTCTATACCAAAACAGATGAGGACACAACAAAAAGAGAAAACTATTGGCTAATATCCTTGATGAACATAGATGCAAAAATCCTCAACAAAATACTAGCAAACTTAATTGGACACTACATCAAAAAGGTAATACACCATGATCAAGTAAGATTTATCCCAGGGATGCAAGAATGGTTCAACATATATAAATTAATAAACATCATAAATCACATTCATAGAAAGACAAAAGACATATGATCATCTCAATACATGCAGAAAAAGCTTTTGATAAAATTCAACATTCCTTCATGATAAAAACTCAATGAATTAGGTATAGAAGAAAAGTATCTCAACATAATAAAAGGCATGTATGACAAACCCACAGCTAACATCTTATTAAATAGGGAAAACTGAAAGCTTTTCCTGTAAGAACTGAAACAAGACAAGAATGTCCACTCTCACCACTCTTATTCAACATAATACTGGAAGTCCTAGCCTGAACAATTAGGCAAAAGAAAGAAATAAAGGGTATCCAAATTGGAAAGGAAGAAGTCAGATTGTCCCTGTTTGCAGATACGATCTTATATATAGAAAAACCTATAGACTCTACCAAAAAACTCTTAGAACTGATAAACGAATCCAGTAAAGTTGCATGATACAAAGTTAATATGCAAAAATCAGTAGCATTTCTATACATGAACAAAAAATTAGCTGAAGAAAAAAAAAGCCAAGAAATCAATCTCATTTACAATAGCTACAAAAACCAAAACCAAAACCAAAAACAGACCTAGGAATAAATTTAACCAAGGAGGTGAAAGACCTCTACAAGAAACAGTATTAAACACTGATGGGAGGGGGGCGTGGGCAATATACATAACTGTAATATTTGTACCCCCATAATATGCTGAAATTAAAAAAAAATTTAAAAAAAAACAAAAAAAAACACTGATGAAAGAAATTTAAGAAAATACAAACATTTCATGCTCATGGATTAGAAGACTTAATACTGTTAAAATGACAATACTAATCAAAACAATCTATAGATTCAAAGCAATTTCTATCAAGATACCAATGACATTCTTCACAGAAAAATAAAAAAGTTTCTAAAATTTGTATGGAACCACAAAAGACCCCAAATAGCTAAAGCAATCTTGGGCAAAAAGAACAAAGCTGGTGACATCACACTACCAGACCTCGAAATATGCTACAAGGCTGTGGTAACTAAAGCAGTATGGTACTGGAATAAAAACAGACACATAGACCACTGCAAGAGAATAGAGAACCCATAAATTTATCCACATATTTACAGCCAACTGATTTTTGACAAAGGTGCAACGAACATTCACTGGAGGACAAAACAGCCTCTTTAATAAATGATGTCGGGGAAACTGGATATTCCTATGCAGAAGAATGAAACTAGACCCCAACCTCTCAGCCTATCCAAAATCAACTCAAAATTAATCAAAGACCTAAATGTAAGACCTGAAGTAATAAAACTAGAAGAAAACATAGGGGAAACACTTCAGGATGTTGGTGTGGGAAAAGATTTTATGAATAAGACCACAAAAGCATAAGCAACAAAAGCAAAAGTGAACAAATTGGATTATATTAAACTAAAAGTCTTCTTCACAGTTAGGGAAATAATCAAGAGTGAAAATACAACCTACAGAATGGGAGAAAATATCTACAAACTACTCATCTCATAGGGGATTAATATCCAGAATATACGAGGAACCGAAATATCTCAACAGCAAAACAACAATAACAACAGCAACAATTCCTCAGGGACAGTATAAAAATAAATAAATAACAACAAAACAAAGCCCTAATCTGCTTAAAAAATGGAAAAATGATCTGAACAGACATTTCTCAAAAGAAGACATACAAATGGCCAACAAATACGTGAGACATTGCTCAATATCACTAGTCATCAGAGACATGCAAATCAAAGCCATGATGAGGTATTATCTCACTGCAGTTAGTATGACTATTATCAAAAAGATTTAAAAAGTTCTGGCGAGGATATGGGGAAAAGAAAACTCTTGCACACTGTTGGTAGGAATACAAACTAGTATGGCCACTATGGAGAACATACGTAGGTCTCTCAGAAAACTACAAATTGAACTACCATATGATCCAGCGATCCCACTACTGGGAATTTATCTACAGGAAAAGAAATCATTATAGTGGAGAGACATCAGCGCCTTCATGTCTACCGCAATACTCTTCACAATAGCCAAGATGTGAACCTGAGGGTCCAACAATTGATGAATGGATAAAGAAAGTGTGGTCTGTATACACCACAGACTACTATTCAGCTATAAAAAAAGAATGAAATTTTGTCATTTGCAGTGACATGAATGGAACCAGAGATCATTATGTTAAGTGAAATAAGCCAGAAACAGAATATTAACCACTTCGGTACCAGCGTCGACTATAGTCGACAGCCACAGCTGAATGCGCACAGCGACTTTAGCCGACAGCCGTGATATGAAGGCGCACAGCCGAGCGTCGACTATAGCAGACAGCCAAAAGCTTTTACTTTTACAGCTTTTATCTCTGCAGTTGCAGTGTGTACGTTCAGCTAATAAGTGACTACGAATCTGTGACCTTTTAACGAGTCCTCAGTAGGAGTTACTATAGTTATTTTCCTAAAGCTGCCTGTAAAGTAAAACACAGTTTCAGTGCTTTAAAGCTTTCCTCATCACACAAGAGCAAAGCAGATGCGTCGTCAATGCGCAGCACACACTACCGTGCGGACTGTGAGTGCTGGCTGTGGGCGAGGCTTCGCGGCCGGTGAGCGCTGGACCGAAGTGGTTAAACATGTGGAAGCTAAGAAAAGTTGATCTCATAGAAGTAAAAAGTGGAGCAGAGGACACAGAGGACACTAGAGGCTGGGAAGTGTAGTGGGAAGGGAGTGATAGGAAGAGGTTTACGAAAGGATACAAAATCACAGCTAGATGGGAGGAATAAGTTCTAGTATTCTACACAACTATAGGATGACTATAGCTAACAATAATTTAGTCCCAAACAGCTAGGAGAATATTGAATGTTCCCAACACAACAAAATGACAAATGTTTGAGATGATAGATACACTAATTACCCTGATATATTCACCAGGCATTATTTGTACCAAAACATCACCATGTACCCCCAAAATATGTATTAATACAATTATTATTTGTCAGTTAAAAAAATAAAAAGTTAAAATTTGCCATAAGGAAAAAAAAAGAAAAGAAAACATAAAAAAGATCCCATTTGCAATAGCATAAAACAGTAATAATTTGAGAGGAAAACTAACAAAATATGTGCGGAAATATATTATTGCAAAAAGTGAAAAAAATATGTAAGGTTTTAGGAATTCTACTTGTGTGGAAGACTCAATATTTAAAGCTGTCAATTACTACCAAACTGATCTATACAGTCAAAGCAATTTCAATCAAAATTACAATTGTATGTGCATTTTGTGTGTGTGTAACTTTGTGTATGTGTGTGTCTGTGTAACTTAATAAGCTGGCTCTGCACTTTATATGGAACTGTAAAGGGCCAAGTATAGTCTTAACCATGATTGAAGAAGGACAAGGTAGAAGGACCTACTTTACTGGAAAACAATGATTATTACAAAGCCACGAGAGTTAGAACTGTGTGGAGTTCTGTGTGGATCAGAGGCAGACTCCTAGACCAATGGCAGAAAACACAAAGCCCAGAGGTCACTCATTCATGATATGGACATTGGAGTCACGACTAAGTGGAACTACAGTATACCTTGCAGCTCCGCCTCTAAGAAGGAAGCCCAGCGCCTTGCAGGCCTTGGCAGGTTCTAGAAACAGCATACTCCACACCTGGGAAAACTGTTCCAACCCATACACCAGAGAACACAGAGGATTTCAGCTTTGAGAGGCTTCAGCAGCAGATCCGAACCACAGGACACAGCCTTGCCACTGGGCCATATGGCCTAGCTGACTTGGCCTATCACAGAAAAGTTAGCAGAGGTGGGAAAAGATGTTGTGTAGTATTTACAGCAACCCCCCAAAAGAGAATCACCACCCAGATGCCTAGGGTTCTAGAACAAGGCTGTGCCATATATCGCAGAGAATTATAAACCTTCTGATCAACAGGGCCACTGGGCCCTGGTTGAGATAGGGTATCTGACCACAGGCAGCAGTCAGCTGTGTTCCCAGAAGCTGAATAAGCAGGAAGCCCAGACACCATGTCACAAACTAATGCTGCACCATCACGTCTCCCTTGGTGCTCACCTCCCACCAGGGAGGGATCCCTGTGAGCAGCTGACAGCAAAGGAGACAGAAAAGGCCCCACCTTGGTTCGTAGGCAGATCGGCTCAGAACGTGGGCAGGCGCAGCAAGCAGATGTTGCCACACTGGCCTGCACTCAGGGATGGCCCTGAGAGGCAGCAGTGAGAGGACCTCGTCCTATGGGCAGAACATCCAGACAGGCACCTGGTCATCTGCTTTTTGTGGAAAGAAAAGCTGCCCGAGGTTATAACGCACTCAGAGACCGTGGCGAACGGCCTGGCCAGCTGGTCACAGACTGGGAGGGAAAATACTGGAAGGTTGCAACTCATTTTGCTTTATTTATTCCAATAGTGAATTTTAGTCTTTTATTTAATTGTTTCCTCATAAAGTCAACACAACTCAAAACTCTCTCCTATCCAAAATCATTTAAGTCGAAAAAAAGGATTGAGTTGTGTTTGCGATAACAATCCCAGGATTGTTACTGTCAAATTTGTTTTTAGCCACATTACTATAATTGTGACAAATACCTCAATATTGGTAAACTAAGCTAATTTACATTTACTGCTTCACTGCGCCTGACATCCATGATTCTGTACAAATCTCCTGTGCTATTTTCAATAACAAGATTATGCATGCAATACGAGTAAACTTTTTCTTACCCCCCGATGTCCCCTGGCTAGTCTCCAGAGGCAGAGGACATCTTGTTGTTTATCTCTGTGACAAGGTAAATGCTCTAATCAAATACTCCTCTGGGCAATCACAGACTGCATGTTCTCTGGTTAGCTTTATAAGAAATATAACAGAAAATTTACTTATAAAAGAGTCACGTTAAACTTTGGTTTATTATATAGTTTTGGGAAACTGGAATCTAAAATATAAAATGAAGGGAATTAAATAATTATATGTTCTTTAAAACAACATACAGTGTTTCATATTTTTACAATAAATTACTACCTTGATCTTCAGATTAATAAATAACAGTTTCTGATATCTAGTGCTTGCCTCAAGAACATTCCTTGGTCTAGACTTGTACTATCCACTATGGCATCCACGAGCTGCATGTGGCTATGGAGAACTTGAAATGTAACTCTGAATCAAATTGTGCTGTGAGTGTAAAATACAAACTGCATTTCGATGACAAAGTATAACAAAAATGTAAAATATTATATTAATAATTTTTATATCAAATGTATGTAAAATGATAATAATTTTTATGTATTGGGTTAAATGCCATATATTATGAAATTTAATTTCACCTGTTTCTTTTTACTTTTAAAATGTAGCTACTAGAAAATTTAAAATTATATACATAGCTTGCACCGGAGGCTTGAATTATGTTTCCATTGGGCAGCACTGGTCTAAATATGCTTTAAAAAAATTGTCAGGATATCTGAACACATGAGTTCCAGGAATCGTCTTTTAATTACGAATAGTAGTAGGAATTGGCATTAGAGTCCTCAGTTCTGGGAACTCTAAAAGTCTGTCAGGTATTTGTCTGGAGCTGTATAAGATCTGTGTTAGTTAATAAGCTCCTATAACTGCCATTGATTTTATGGTTAATAAAATAAAGATATAATGTATAAAATATCTGCACACATGGAATCCAAATTGTGACAGTTATCTCACCAAATCTCCTACTGTTATTAAGTCTAAACTCAAATTCTTACAATGACCATGGTTGTGTCTTTACTCTTTCATTCACATGCTAGACCCGCGCTGTGCTAAGGGAGATTTATGGGAAGGGCTGAAGGAAAGTCAGTGAGTAGAACAGCAACAACCAAAAGGCAAAGCATGCAGCTCCAGTGATAATATAGAAACATAAATACTACCGGGCACCCATTCCAGAGAGCTAGGATTTTCCTCTACTTTCCCCTCCCCACTCTCCACAGTTAATTATTCCTTCCATTCTGTCTCCTTAAATAACTCTCAAACCTGTTTCTTCATCCTCACACCCATTGCTACGGCCTTAGCAAAACCCCTTATCGTCTTTCCCGGGACTGTCGCAGTGTCCATGGCTTGGGTCCCAAATTCTAATTCCCTTTGAATCCTATTATTTATTCTTCAAATGAGAACCAACTGAGCCTTTTCTTTCCTAAAATGTAAATCTGTTCAGCTCCTTTATTAAAAGTTTTGTAAAAATCTGGAATGCCCACATGATAAAGTACGCACTGCTTAGAAAACATTCAAGACTTCCCCTTCCGCCCACCTTACCCATAGTCTCCACCGTGCCAGCATGCTGGGCTGCTCTGTGCTCCATAGTGCACCAGATCCGCCTGAGCCTTTGAACCTGCACACTGTGTGCTTGCCTGGGATGCCCTCCCTCCCCTAACTACCTTCCGCCTGATCAACTCGTATCATTCTGAAGGGGTTATGAACTGAATTTTGTCCCTCTGGATTCACATGTTAAAGTCCTGACTTCCAATGTGACTATATTTGGAGATAGAACCTTTAGGAGGTAATTAAGTTTAAATGAAGTTATAAGGGTGAGGCCCTAATCTAATAGAATTAGTGTCCTTATAAGAAAAGACACCAGAGAGCTCGCTCCTTCCTGTCTCTCTCTCTCAGCTGTGTGAGGGCACAGCTAGAAGGTGGCTACCTGCAAGCTGGGAAGAGAGCCCTCAGCGGAACCCAACCATATTGGCACCCTGCTCTCAGACTTCCAGCCTTCAGAACTGTGAGCAAACAAATGTCTATTATTTCACCACCCAGTCTATGGTATTTTGTTATGGCAGCCTGAGCTGACTAATACAGAAAGCTCTGCTCAAACTTCAATCCCCAAGGAGTGTACTCCAATGTGGGAGACCGGGTGCCTTTCTTCTGCTCACACACAATACCTGATACTTTAACCAGAGCTCACATCATGCTGTGGTTATCGCCATTTTTATCTTCTATGTTACTCTCTGAACTCCTTGAAGGCATGGAAAGCCTTTTTATTCATCTTTGTATTAAAACCTTCAGCATTTAGTTTGTTTACTTTGAAAGAGGTGCAGGGAGAGGTGACGTTTTGTTGGCTGAGCATATAGAAGTGCTTTATAAAAATATTCCAAGGCAAATAAGAGTGTTTGGGGGAATAAATTGTTCGTAGAGTTCTGATAAGTAACTTCCGACTTGACGCCATCCGGCCAGAGGAAGCAACAGGGGTCACGACCAGGCCAGCAGGTGCGGCTGGAGCGATCTTGGCCAGCCCTGTTTCATGGGAAAGGTATCGGCCACCACACTTAGTTATTGCTCTCAGTGGAGGCTGGGGGGTATCCCAACGAGGCATCCATGTGAAAGGAATTTGCTCTCTCTTCCCGTGACAGCAGATGCAAAAGATTAATGGCAAGGGATAAGAAGGAAGCTGTAGTCATCAGAACGCAGTAACCCAATCTCTCAGAGAAACACCAGGGATTGTGTATTTGAGATGCCTCCGTTTCTGCAAGCTGTTCTGTCCTCACACTTTCCCACTGCAAAACTAACAGGGGCCACTTTTCTTACGTTTGGCTAGGGCTGTGTCATCTGTTTCTCCCCTCAGATGAGCTTTGTAAACTGAGTCAATTCTTTGCTATTTAATGAGAGCCAAGTAACAGAGATATGATGTGATGCATGTTCTTTTCTTGTCTTTATCAGTTATATTTCTCTTTCCATTTGTGGCCTACCTATTTTTTCATTTTCCAGGTACATAATGTTAAGTTGGCTGGGAAAGTTAGACTTGGCAGATTTTGATGGCATGCTCGAGAGTGTGCAGAAGTGGGGGATGAGCCACCTGAAAGACTGCCAAGTGGCTGCTGAAAAAGTAAAAAAGCACAATTTATCTATCAGTCTACATGGAGCTGGGCATAGCAAGTTCTGGGTTAGAATTCTGAAGACTATTGATTTCCTGTGTGCTCTGATAAGTTACTTGACTTCTCTGAACCTCACAATATATAAAACGGAAATCATGACTCTTGCTCTGTAGTGTTGCAAAGATTAGAGATAACATGCGTAAGGCACTTGGTGAATGTGAGCACTCGACAGATGTGAACTATTATTAATAATACCCCTGTTGGCCATTATCCTGGGAAGGCATTTACCTCTGTTGGCAAGGGAGAATTAAAGATGACTAAGACAGATTGCAATTGTGGGACAGGAAAGGACCTTATGAGATCACTATATCTTCATTTAGTAATGTCTAAATCATTCCTGATAGATAGTTTTCATTTTCTTTTTTAATATCTCTGAGAATGGAGACTTCAACACTTTACAAGGAGCTTTATCCTAGTGATTCATTGTCATCATGGTTAAAAAGTTCTTCCTTATATTCAGCAGAAACCTGTCTGGTTGTAATGCAAGCTCATTTCCTCACATTCCACCCTTAGGGGAAAGGGAGAGAAGCCGTTGGAGTCCCTCAGTTGAGAAAGCCTTCACAGACTGAGCACCAGCATCGTCACTCCTTTTCGGTTTTTCCCTGAGGCTAACTGACCACAGGGCCTCTAATAGTTCCTCAAGGTTCCTCATGGTCTCTAATTGCGTTGTCATATCTGATCCTTTTATATGAGGCAGGTTTTTTATTTTCTCCACATTTGATTGAAAGTCTGATTTGTCCCTGTACTCTTGGCAGAGTCAAACTATTACAGAATACAAGGGAAAGATGCCTTCTTAAGCCTAAAAAAACCCACCAAAACCCATTATTTTGATGGTATGCTAACAAATCCCAGGGCTCATCATTAGAATAAAATTTCCTGTCATAAACAGGGGATTTAGAAATGATTCTGATATCTTTTGTGACGCACCATCATAATGAAGCATGGTGGTTAAGAACATGCATTCTGGAATCACAGAGACTCAGGTTTGGAACCTCAGCTCCTCCACTTGCTAAATGTGTGGCTTTAGCAAGTCATTTAACTTCCCCAAGCCTCAGTTTTCTCCTCTATAAAAGGGACAACACAAGTGCTAACCTCGTAGTGTTCTCAAAGTGACCCTGGGTCCCAGTTATCTATGCACTGGCCCTCGGCCCCAAGCTCCACACAGTGCCTCTGTCATGGACGGTGTTCCTTCACGTGTCTCCTTCCCAGTGAGCCCCTTGGGACAGCGCGCTGGAGGGACACTGCAGGGGGAGGGGCTGCCTTCTGCAGCAAACTCTGAACCCCACGGCCCTTTCAAGTTTGTCCTTCCTTTGGTATTCTCCATAAGCTCTGGGATACCATGTAGAGCATCTTCTTTTGCAGACAGTCTTGCTCTGTCACCCCCAGGTAGAGTGCAGTGGCTTCATTGCAGCTCACGGCAACCTCGAACTCCTGGGCTCAAGTGATCCTCCTGCCTCAGCCTCCTGAGTAGCTGGGACTACATGTGGACCACAATGCCCTGGCTAATTTTTCTAATTTTAGTAGAGACAGGGGGTCTTGCTCTTGCTCAGGCTGGTCTCAAACTCCTGAGTGCAAGCAATCGTTTGCCTTGGCCTCCCAGAGTTCTAGGATACAGGGATGCCTGGCCCTTATAGCACTCTTTTATCAGAATTTAATAATTATTTATATCAAACTTCTCCAGATTAACTCTCTCTGTGGTTTCTCTCTCCCGATTGGACTCAGACTGAAAGGACATGACAGCACCCCTCTTGGATCTCTGACTGCGGGAGGCGTCATGGTTGGAGGCCCTCCCAGCTGCTGTGCTTATGGAGCCCAGTGTCCACGCCAGTCCACACTTGAACGCTGCTCCCGCTGATGATGGAGCATGGCAGGGAAACTAGGGCAGGTTTGTTCTTGGTTGGTGCGGGTGCCCTTGATGGGAAACCCAGAGACTTTCTTAAGACTGCACTGTAGTCTAAGATTTCTCCCACCCAACCTTCCTTTTCTCCCAGTCCTTCTGCAGCCATTAGACCTACATTGTGACCGCTCCCTTCTCCCCTCCCCACGCCCCTCAAATCTGTTTCCCCATTAATCTCTTGAAGATCGAATCCCATCTTGGTGTCTGCTTCTTAGAGGAGCCAAGCAGACGCAGTTACTATATTGATAATAATTAATTAATTAATACAGGTAAAGCACATAGCAGCCGCTTGACAACTGTTGGATATGAGGATGCTGAGGATGACAATGACGGCCAAGGTGTCATAATCCCTTCCTATCAAGGTATCAATGCTAAGTAACATCTTGGTTTTGTTTGCTAGTGAAGAAGTAATAACTATTGTGCAGGACAAGTCCCCCAGTGGCCTTGGCAACCCAGCTCTTTCCTCTCTTTTCACTTGTCATTCTCAAGAACAACGGTAGAATGTGCTGGGAAGGCAATATTTGAGATAAGACGGAACAGCCAGGCTCTGCTCCCATCCCACAGAACAAGACGTCTTGCAATGCTTTTGTCCAGGGAGTCCAGTTGCTCCGTAGCATAAAACTCAGGGCAGATGGTGATTTTGGGGTCCCTCAGCTATGGTGCAATGTGGGGCATGCACAGACTAGACTCCATCCACCATGGGCAGCTTTCCTGAACCTTAGGGAACTGGCCTGCCATGAATCCTAGGCTTCTCTAATCCCTGGCTGCCTATCTGTAAGTAAGTTGCTTCTCTTGTGTGACCTTTCTGTCTCACCAGACTCATGCAAGAGGACTGATGCCGGTGCATGGCGTTGGCAAGGCGTTCAGTGTCTTCCCCTGGGATTGACACTGAAGCACTGTGAACCTGCTTCACATATTGATCTTCTGATCACTATCAATCAGGGACACAGGTGTGCTGTTTGATGACATCCCTGATTGGTGATATTTCTAAAACTTTTAATTCTTCTTCCTTCTCTGCATTTAACAATAAACACAGTGCCAGCAAAAAGTCCCAAGTAGCAATTTGGAATGCTATGTTTTAGTACACAAGATCACTAATATTTTATTCTGATAAATTGAATAAATATGTAGTAATATGGGAAAACATCAGATTTATGTTACAGGATATTCTTTTCATCTCAGAAGCTTTTTCTAATTTTTGTGTCTCTAATTCAAACCTAGAAGCAGCAGCATAAACTGATACCTACTTTCCGGTTCACCCTTAGGTGCCCATGTTCTTGATCTGGCAGCCGTAGATGCCAAGGAATTCGTGTTTCTCTATTATTATGACTGGAAGGAAAAATACGTTAGTTGTTTACAGTGTTTTTGAAATTGACTAAAAAATCACTTGTCTTAATAGTTGGAATTCAAAGTTAACACTAATGGAATTTTTCTTTATATCTGGAAACTGTACACTGATCTGAGCATCCTTTTCACATATGATGGAAAGAGCTTGTATTATGTTAGAGGAGGAAAAATAGTAGGTAAGAAATCTGAGACAGTTGGTTTCATCCCATTTAATGTGAGTTTGATACATGACAGTGGCTGGTTTATCATTCCCAAGACACCTCCTCCTCCTGTGGTTCTGAAATACTCTTCAAGGATCCAAATCACTGAAGGATGTGCAGTAGCCCTCCATGCCCAATTCTGACATGATCCATTGTATTTATCACCACACGAGATTCAGCATCCAGCGGCCTGTGTGTGAGGGATGGCAGGTTACAAATAACTGGTATCAATTTTCAGCTATGGAACTATCGCAAAAAGTTTTACTGCAAGTGAATAAGGAACACTTTTATAAGGTTTGATTCTCTAGGGAACCCAAATGGATGCACATGAGACTTTCCAAATCAATTCAGAGGCAGAGCCAGGAAACGTGGCTAACTAAACATTTTGGCTGATTCAATCACATTGTGATTGGTGATATGTATTCTGCAACCTGGATTCAAACAGCGACAATTTAACCTCAGAGAGATAACCTGAAGGGGGTTTGCTGTTAAGATAATCTATTCTTTCAGTTACATTCTTATTGCAGCAGAAGAGATAAATTTGGTAATTGGGAATATTTCTAGACTTCTATGCTTAGCCACACACACCATTAACATAAATGCTGCCTTTCACTCAGGCCCTGGAAATAGTAGCTGTGATTAATATGCTCATCCATATGCTTTTTTATACGCTTTAAAAGCAAAAGATGATTTTTAAAGAATTAAACATGGATTGAAACTCATTCTGTAATCACACTAACAAATGGCATTTTCAAGGATATAGCAGAAAAACATTGTGCTAAGCAGAAATGGCAGCTAAGAAATTGATTTCTTATGACAAAGAGAAGCTTTTTGCCTCCTCATTTTCAATGCAATAGAAAGAGAATCCTAAAATATGCAATATAATCAGGCGCTTTCTTGTCTTTGGCAGAAAGCCAAAACTATAGCTTTACATTGTCACATGAGATTCTCCCTCCTCTCCACTCCCTTCCCACCCCTGCCTGGGCCCACCCCATGGTGAGCTCTTCTTCCTCTGGTAGCGGCATGTTGGGGTTTGAAGGGACACCCCCTCCCTGTGGACAGCACAGATCTACAGATGTTTCCAAGTCACTGAAGAAGGAACTGGAGCCCCCTGGAAATTTAAACTCTCGTCTGTCAGCCTGGCCCACAGAGAGCTCAGTGCGAGAGGATGGACTCGGGGATTCCCAAGTGCCTCTCGGAAGCCCACGGATGAACTCGTGCTCAAACATAGTTCACAGGGGCAAACCACATTTTAAAATTTGAATTAACAGAGTCAACCAGTGCTATATACCCCAATATATTCTTTTATTATTTCTTTTGTGCCTGGCTAATCCTTATGTGCTAGTTTGCCATGTGGGTGACACATTTATACCATGCTCATTTCTAGTAGACAGTCTATTATAAAGGGTATGTGTCGTTGGAAAGGTGTGTGTTAAAGAAAAAACTGAAAATAATGTTTTGCAATTTATATGAATAATACACTACAAACGGGGAGTGTGTTTATAAGAGATATTATTTTCATCATATCCTGCTGTGATTTATTGCTCCATAGAGTGGGAGGGCAGGGGCCAGAACCTTACATGAGACCATGAGGAGAGACAGACATTGGAAAAACCTACCCAGTTATAGGTGTGCAAATTCCAACTGGTGTGCAAAGGACAGTGTCATCCAAATATTGTCAGGAGGCCTTGACTGAGCCCCCCACCACCCGGCCCCGGTCTAGATCAGCTCTCGGTACGCCACAGCCCTCATTTTATGACAGTCACTGTATTTGTCATTACCAGTCTGACATCTGTTGTACCTGGAAGATTATATTCTTCATGAAGGCAGGGCTCTGATTTGCTTGTTGCTGAATTCTCACAACTAATACGTGCCCACACACAGTAGGGACTCAATCCATGCTGAGTAAGGTGGAGAGACTGGTGGGTAGCGATCAGTTGGAGAGGAAAGCAGGAGGCCAGAGTAGAGGCAGGTCGTGAGTCCCAGGACGGGGTGTATACAGCCACACGGGCCAGGCCTACGTGGCGGACACCGGGAAGCTGGGAAGTGGGCAGGAGTCTGGCACTGGGCCGATGGCAATGTGATGACCCAAGTCAAGGCCAAGTTTACTGGTGGGGTTTAAGGAGGCCTGGCTGTGAGAGAGTACGGAACACAGAAGCCGAGATCCAAGCTCAGCTTGGTGCTCTGCCTATAACGAAAAAGTGTACCTACGAGGATGTTGCCACACCAGTTACCAACTAGCAGCAAGATGTTGACCTCGTGACCCTATCCCAGGCCCCCACTCCTGCCTCCATCCCTGAGTGACCGTGAGTGGGTCAGTTAGTCACTCCTAGTCTCAAGTTGCTCCTTGGGAAAATGGTTATATTGATAGTAAAGCTCTCTTGCCGAATAAACAGTAACTTATTGTCTGTTATCAAGATTATGTAAAAATTAAAAAGAAAAATTACATGATAGGAAAGTACTTTAGGATATTAAGCATGACTAACTCAGCATTCTTTTGCAGCCACACATGGGACGGAGACCAATCCTTACAGGGCCCTCTGGGGGAAGTTGCCTTGCACCTTCTGGGCCTCTACCTCTCACCTTCGAGAGCACGGATGAGCCTTGGAAAATTCCGCGGGAGCCGGTCCGGGGAGGGAAGCAAGACTCCAAGGGTGCACAGCCTGACGCCTGAGCCACACGCCTGGCCTGGGAACCGACTGGGAGCGCTGCCCACCCTGCTCTCCATGTCCCATCAACATCTGCCACTCAGCCAGGCAGGAGCTGAGGAGAAGAGGCCGTCAGAGGCAAAGACGGTGGGTTGGAGCCCATGGCTGCCCTGCCGAGAAACTCCTGGCGCTGTCTGTCCCAGGACTGCTCCAAATCTGTCTCAAGTGTGTGCCCCTGTGCTGGGTCCCCTCCAGCCTCCAGGACTCACAGCCTCCTGCTTGCCAATCCCGCTTTCCCTTTGATGCCTTTGTACTTCTTGTTCCTTCTGCTGGGACCAGTGCTGCTGCGAGCCAGGCAAGAGCACGGGCCGGAGGGGTCCTACGCTGATTGCGCTTCACGTCAGCACAAAAGGCACATAATGATTTTTAGTTACTCTGCACTTCTTGGGAGCCCCAAGATTTTCTTTTTCAATGGACCAGAACATTCTACGTCCCAGATTGAAATACTGTCCTACCCTGTTGTATAGCCGGCTTCTTAGCCTTCCTCAGCTCAAATGTCAGCCCCCAGAGAGGGAAAGGTGGAGGTGGTGGTGACATGTGAGCTGAGGTCCTGGGATACTTGGCAGACATTGACATTGGTGACCTCCGACTGTGGAACTGTGCAGACCTGGTCCACCCTGCAGCTGTGGCCACTGGGTGCCTGGGTGCTCAGGACACTTTCCCTCTTTCCCAGGCATCATGTTAGCCCTGTAGTCTTATGGGTCCCCAAAGAAGGAGACATGTGAGAGATTCGGTGTCTTGGCACCTTGATAAAGGGAGTCTTCATGCTTTTCAGAGGAAGAAAGGATCCGATATCTCTCACAACCAGAGCTGTGGGGTAAAACGCCCACCTGCCAGAAATGTGAATTTCACGTGAGCAGGACATGCTCATGGTTAAGAGGACTTTGTCTAGTCTGTGGCTGTAGCCTTGTCACCAGAGGAAAGCCTGGGACCTGGCGGGCCTTTGGTAGGTAATGTTTAAACGAATGAAGGACACAGCATGTATGGAGAGCTCCCTAAGTGCCAGGCAGTGCTGAAATCGCTTTGCCTGTAGTAGCTGATGGAACCCTCACCAAAGTCCTCCGTGGTAGGTGATTTCGCCCCTCTGTATGGAGGAGAGACTGCTCCATCTGAGGGAGAAGCACAGAGACCCAACTAATACCCATAAGATGTCATCAGCCTGACTAAGCCCTGGGGTTGAGCTGAGTCATCTGGACCCAGAGCTGGGACTCTCAGCCGCCCCATGTCTGAGAAGGGAAGATTCTGCCCAGAGTCAGGATTTATTTGCTCATTCATTTGTTCACTCACTCATTCCACAAATATTGATGAATCCTTGCTACATGCCAGGCTCTGTGGCAAGCCTTGGTGACAGACTTTGAAGAACAGCGGCTGGATTGCAGTTTCATGGAACACCAACAAGCACCCTGTGACCCAGACCTGGACGGCACCTTGCACTCTGCTTGGCCATCCCCTATCTTTCCTCTTCCATTTTGGTTCTATCTGTTTTCTTTTTTTTTTTTTTTTAGAGACGGGGTCTCGCTCTTGGTCAGGCTGGTTTCGAACTCCTGACCTTGAGCTATCCACCCGCCTCGGCCTCCCAGAGTGCTAGGATTACAGGCGTGAGCCACCGCGCCCGGCCTGGTTCTATCTGTTTTCAACGCCAGGTATTTCACTGAGGCTTTACGTCCTTTAGCTACTCACACACACACCCTTTAATTCTCCCCCTCGCTTTCCAGTTTGTGCCCAGTTACCAGAAAAATCTCTTTCCAACACCCTTATCTAGACCTGGCAGATATAAGGAGATCAGTAATGATATATTTCTGTCAAGGGACATAAAATTCATGTAAAATTATGGGGACAAAACTTTAAAGCCCCTGAAATTGACTAAATAGGTCATATTTTCTTAATACTGTTTTATTACCTCTAATTAATTTCTTCCTACTTCAAGAATCAGCCTTTAAGAGAAATATTAATTATTTCAAATACAAATTTAATTTTTTCTATGTTGTCCTGTCTTTGTTTCATTTACAATATGCAGTATTTTGGTGACTCTATGACTGGTCAAGGGTTTTAGGGCTCCCTTGAGCCTCCAAGTGTCATTTATTACATTAGTTGAATGGAAAAGTATGTTTTAAATTTGAAATACATGCCAGTAGCTAGAAGGATTTTTAACTCATTATAGAATAAATTGTGAAATTTATTTGGAAAGTCATGGTTATAAATCTACAAAATGCTGGCACTTTCATGCTGTTTTAAAGCAGATCTCTCTTTTATGTATTAATTCTTCCGTTTTCACATTCCATGGTTCCCCTCAGGCTCCCCATCCTAACAGCTGGGGCAACAGTAGGTTCTGGGATACATAATATTCTAGAATAGGTTTGTTTTTTTTTAATTTCAAAATGTAGTCTGCCAAAGAATGTCCCTAATGTCTTCCAAAAAGAAACAGCTGGCTGTGGGCTAGACTTTCTGAACTGATCCTAACCTGTATCCAACAAACCCAGAGTACACACTTTTCTTGCTTTTTTGTGTTTTTCTTTTTCAAACAGATTCTTTTTAGAAGAACTATATAGATTTTTGTTTATTCAAAAACTGAAAGCATAAGAGTAATGTTCTGCATCTCATAAGGCCCATCATAACATATTTTTTATTTAACAAACAATTTAAGACAGGAGAGACACTGAAACAATAAGAGCTTATCTTCTGGAATTCCTTCCTTCCAGATGGATCCCAAAATATTTGCCAGGAATGATGCTTTATTTATGACTTAGGATAGAAATACATAGAGAACCACAACAACTGTCTCCATTGAAACTATTTTCTGCAATTACTGAAGGAAATAACAGAAATGCTAGGAAAACACATATTCATCAAAATAGCAGATTTTTTTTGTGAGCTGTAATTAGTTCCTGTGCCAATTTCCATTCTCTGAATTGCATGCTAGATGATAGGCAGTTTGCGTGTATGTGTGTGTGTGTGTTTTGGTGATAGAAAAATGAATATATTAGCTCATAAGCACATGCTGACCAGATTACAAATTACTTTCTCTGTAATGTGTCCATAAATAAACAGTCTTTCTGTAAAAGGAGTCTATTTTTCCAGAAACACTTACTTGGAAACATTAGCTTCCACTTTCACATACCTTTATTTTATTTTTGGTATATGTTAGCTCCTGTAATGTCATGAAGGAGAATAATTGGACCTTCTCTCAATACAATCCACATGCATTGAGTGGTAACTGCAGCCATTGGGGTAAATTAAGAATTATTTCGTTGCAGTGGCCCCTTTTTCATTCTCATGCCAGTAGAGTTCATAATTAATATGGGAATTTTGGTTCCATTTTAAAATAAAAGTATTGAGCACTTACTATATGCTAGACAAGATACTAGGAGATCAAAAAATGAATTTGATAAATTCCTGCCTCCAACACACAATAACATTTCTGCTCCCTAGTTTAGAAGTTTCCTGTGACCAGTGAAAGTGCTCAAGACCTGTCTGAGGGCGATGTGGCGACCTGCCACCTTCAGCACATTGATGCTGTGTGGGAATGTAGCCCAGTGCTGCTAGATTCTCTGATTTTTTAAAAAAGAAATATAAAAAAAGTAGGATTTTTATGTATAGCTATTTATTTTTGAATATTGACAATGAATTCAAAATTTTTAAAACCCCATGCAGTATGAACAATTCATATCTGATTTTGAGACTGGGCTATATCTATTTTTTTAATTTTAAAAAAATAGTTAACAAGTGTGCATAGTTCAAAGGCCAAAGGGAACAAAAGTTTACATAGTGAAATAGAAGATCCCAGTTCCCCAGCCCTGTCCAGAGGCAAGTCCCTGTTACCAGTTTCTTCCAGATGTTCCAGATGTTGCAGAGGTCTTCGTGCATATACAAGCGTATGTGCATACACTCTTTCTGTGTACACAAATGGCAATACTCTATTTATTCTTTACTTTTTTTCACTTAAAAACACTGCACGTTGTGGCACTCACTCTGAGTCAGGGTCTACAGAACTGCTGTCTGCTCAGCAGTCCATTACTCAGAGGCACCACGGAGTCCTCTCACCAGTCCCTTGTTGACAGCTGCTTACCACGTTGCCTGTCCTTGCTATTGCAAACCATACTTCAAAGGCTATTTTCCATATTATTTTATACATGAATGAATATATCTGCAGGCTAAATTCCTAAATTCCTCCCAGCAGCGATTCTCCACCTGCCTGTACATTGAAATCACGCAGGCATCTTAAAAATATTGACAGCTGGGTCCCACCTCAAAGATTCGGATTATTGCCTGGGCATTGGGAATTTTAAGGGTCCTCAGTGGATGCTAAGGGTTGAGAATCCCTGCCTTCCAGAACCGAGACCCACCCAGCCCAGGCCTTCCCTGGAAGGATGCTGCGGCATTAAACTTTTGTCCACCTGAGAAGTGAGAATCTGTGTGTCATGGTAATTATAAATTGCATTTCTCTTATTATAAGCGAAGTTGAACATATATGTTTAAGGTCATTCATATTTGACTTTTTGTGAAATGTCTGTCCCTTCTTTTGCCCATTATACTGTTGGTCTTTCTCTGTCTAAATTAAAGAAATTAACCCTTTGTGAAAGGAGGTTTTGTTTGTTTTTATCAGCTTGTCATTGTCTTGACCTCCTTGTGGCATTTTTCTCTTTAAGGAATAGTTTTATGTCATCCAATTTACGAAAAGTTTTGGTTTGAGCTTTGCACTGTACTGAGAGAAATCCTCCTCATTCTGAGATTTTTTTTTTAAATTCATGACTTCTTCCAGAATTTTAATGGTTTTATTTTTGACTTTTAAACTTTTATTCATCTGGAATTCTGGCATTTAATATTTTGGCATAAGTTTTGTGGTATAGATCCAACTATGTAATGTATATGTAATAATATTATTTTTTCCAGATGTCCAAAACCATAAACTGAATAATTAATCCCCCATTAATTTGAAATGCCACTTTTATCATATACTAAATTACCATAAGGATTTGAATCTAATTCTAGACTTTCTTTTCTATTCCTTTAATCAGTGTACTCAGGCACCAGTTCCAAACTATTTTTTTATTACATTATAGATTGTTGACAAAGATTTGTAATATGTTATAACAAAAGATCCCTTATTACTCTAACTTTTTAGAAATGTTCTGGTTGCCTTGCCTGGTATTTAACTTTAGAACAAGGTTTTTTAGTTCCATAATAATCTGTTGGGTTTTTATGGGGGATTATGCTGAATTCATTTAATTAGAGCTGAGCACACAGTTCCTTCATGATCCACCTCTTGCTGACTTCTACCCTCCCTTCTGCTTTCTCCCTCATCCTGAAAACTCCAGCCCTGATAGCATACTTGAAGTTCCGCAAACAAATCATGTTTCCTCTAAATCTTTCACTCAGCGGAAAGACTTGAAGGCAGGATCATAATGCTGTTCTGCCCCCACCACACTTTCCAGGCTCCCCGCTGCTCGCTCTCATTCTCTGCCTCTCAGATCACACGTGGTACCTCTCAGAAGACTTGGCAATTCCCCAAGGACCACCTAACGCATTGCATTGCAGTTGTCTGTTTACTGGTGTGAGAGAGGAAGGTCAAAATGTACATGCTAAAACTCAGATGTGCAAAAAAATTGTAAAGTTAAAGTTTTTCTCTGACTGACCTCATCTTACTTTAAAATTCCATGTCGACTATGAATGGGCAGAACAAAACCCCTTGAACTTGTTAATTCACGTGTCACTTTTAATTTTAAAAACTCTTGAGAATATTTAGTCCATTCAAAGCTTCAACTTTCTTTGGAGCTGTCTCTGGTCTCTCAAGATGCTTCCCTTCATGATCCTTCCCTCCCCTTGATGGCATGTGAACTCAGGAGTGGTTTAAAGTCACAGCAGAAGGGGTTTCTTCACTGAACACTGCTTCTTCTGGGCACCCTCTGGTGTCCACTGAGGTATGGCTGGTTCCTTCTGCTTGGTTTGAGCCTTATGCTGGGGCCCAGTGCTGGCATGTCCCCACAGTGCCTGGGTTGTCAGGTCTCTGTAGCCTTCTCGTCCCAACCCCAGGCCTCTTCTTGTGACGTTTGCAGTTTCTCTTTGGGGAGAGTTGAGTGGATCCTGGATTGTCTTTTGTGCTCCCTGCAACGTCGGTGGCACTCTGTGAGCCTGCACTCAGGTACCTCTACAAGACATCGCTCACTTTCCCTCTTTGCTCTGTGGCGTCATGCTGGGACATTGACAGTCTTTCAAAGCTAAGTGCAGAGGATGCAATTCCAGCCCTTGCTGTTCTTGGACTCCCATTAAATGTCCAGGCTCCCTCACTCTGTGACCTTGGTCAAGTTACTTAACTTTCTATGCCTCAACTTCCTCAGCTGTAAAACAGGGATGGAAATAGTACCAAAAATCGTCCTGTGATTCTAAAGATTACATGTAAGCACTCGACAAATATTTTCTATTTTATCAATATTATTATTCTACTCTGCTTTCGCCTTGAGGTCCAAGCAGAAATTAGAGAAGCTTCACTGCCTAAGCATTTAATAATTGATTTAGTATCATTACTGATTTCTTTCAACAAGTGAACGAGATAGGTTTTTTTTTTTTTACCTCCTTTCTTCTATTGCATTTGGATTAAAAAAGTGATTAAAAAACAATATTCCTAATAGAAGCTTTTCATCTGGGTACAAAATTACTTAAAAAATAAACTTAAGTGGAGACTTCCAGTTATGGTTATGATAAACTAAGATCCTACTGAATGATTTCCTTCTGCTGCAACTGTGAGATTGGACCTAATAAACACCACCACATGATAGTACTAGGCAGTGAAGAGAAGGCGAAAGGCTCTGAGGCACAGTGCATCCTTGCTTTAAGGAGGAGAAATGTGGATTCAGACAAGTAAGTTTCTGACTCTGCTGCGTTTAGTCTGGGGCTAAGTGTAGTCTGCAAGGCTCAGATGGTAGTGGCAGTGGTCCATATGAAAGACTCAGTTTTTTCTGGTCTGAGAAACTGACCAGAGTGAGGCCAGGAAACTGTGAATATTGGAGAGGGTGGGGTCATGCTGGAAAGGAGAAAGGCAGAGAAGGGATCCTCAATTCCTGCTCATCATATCTCTCACTGACCCCAGAAACATGCATGCGTGGAAGAGACTCAAGGCAGCTCCACTAAGGATCTAAACTGAAACTGAACTGCTGTCCAACTTGCAGTTCAAAACCAGCCAAGAAAATTACCGGTTAAAGAGAGAGAAAACAACACTATCAGAGAAAAATAACAGTATCCAGGCTCTATTAACATCGGTAATGACTAGCACACAATCCAAACTTATCCAAAAAGATCTAAGAAAATGGAACACATCCTCAAGAGAAAACAAAAATGAGTTGTGTCCGAACTAGAGATGAACCAGATGCTGGAACTGAGAGAAAAGGATATTAAAGCAGCTATTATAACAATAGTCAATGAAATAAAACAGAACATGTTTTCCATGAATGAAAATCTCAGCAGAGAAACTGGATATCTCAGAAGAGAGATAAAAACAATAAAAGCAAGTAGAAGTTATAGAACTGAAAATTACAATTATTATAAAAATTCACTGGAAGAACTAAACAGGCCAATAGTCATAACAGAGGAAAGAGTGAGTGAAAGAAATCAAAGATAGAGCAATAGAAATTATCCAAAGTGAAAAACAAAGATTTTGAAAAATTAACAGTGTCCTATTAGACTCAATAAAATAACCAAACATACATATAATAGGAATATCGGAAAGAGAGGAGAGAAAGAATGGAGAAGAAAAAAAATCTTTGAAGAAATAACATTTCTTCAAACATTTCGCAAACTTGATGACCGAGGGATGTTGGATACAAGGTTCTTCAGAAACACCAATCATGGCGGAGGGGCAAGATGGCCAACTAGAGACATGGCTTGCCAGCCGCCCCGGAGGGAAAACAAGGTTTCAGATAGAGGAGAGGGGAGAGGAGATGCAGCTTGGGTGTGGATTATAGAGAGTGGTGCCAGAGCCTGCCAGGGACCTCACAGAGGAAAATTGCAAAACAGAGAAGGAAGAAGATAAAGGAAAAAAGATATTGGCGAGGATCAAGCCCAGAGAGGCTAGGAGCCCAGTGACGGGTGAAGGGGGATTCCTCTCGCTCCTGTGAGCCTTTGGTGAGCAGCAGGCTACCAGGTTTCTTGGACGCTTTTCCACCCCCATGAGCCCAGGCATGGTGGCAAACATGGAATAATGGGGAGAACTTATATGATCCCAGATCTTGGACATTCCATATGAGGTTCCTCTCCAAGGACAGTGACCTGAGAGTCCAGAGAGCTGGCTTTCTCCCATTCAGATGCTTTTCCTCCCCTGCTCCTACCCTACCCATTGCAACTGGGAAAGCAGTTTGAGCCGGTAATTTGATGAGCGTCAGCCTCTCCCCAGTGGGCGCGTGCTGTAGGCTGAGGGTTCCACGAAGAGTGGGACCCACAGCTTTCCCCTTGGGGACCTGCGGTGCCCAATCTGGGAGCTCCCTGCCCGCTGGCGTTTTCCGCAAAGGCACACCGGAGGGTCAGACAAGCAGGCTGGCCCCCAGGGCACCTGGACTCAAGTGGTTTGCTGGAGGACACGGGAGAGGTCTCAGAGCTGAACTCAGGTGGTGAGGGAGCCCACGTGGACAGAACGGACAGTAGAATACTGTGGGGTTCCACGATGTGGGGATCTGGGAGAGCACCCACCCCTCCCCACAGGAAAGCTGTACTACTGGATTATGGCAGGTCCTCTGGCAGGGAAGATCCCAGCCCTGTACCACAGCAACCAAGTGTTTAGGCCCCTCCCCCACAAACAGCCCTCCTGGTCTGGAGAGCCTGCCCTGACTTTCCTCCCAGCAGTTCTCCCTAGCAGCTGGGAAAGCAACCTCTCCAGGCTCCTTCAACCTAACTATGCTCTGCCTCGCCCCTCCACCCCACTTCTGCTGTGGTGGACATCAAGCAACCCTCTGGGAGCTACAGGGCCCATTCAAAGGCCTGGGGCATTCAAATGCTCTACCTGAGGGACAAGAGCTTACCACAGGTATAAAAGAACATCTCTGTAATTAACTCTTTCATGCAAGCATGAACTATTGACAGGAAGAATAGCACTATAGTTCATCATGGCATCTACAAACTCAATCAAACAGGGCATGGCTGATTCTTACTAACAAGTACCATCCACTGGGAAGAGGTGAAGACAGCAGGATAGAGGCACCCCAAGGGGACACTTTATTAGGAGACAAACAAAAGTTATGTGCAGCTTGATCTGTGAGGGGTCTCCCTCCTCCACTGCAGACCTCTGGCCTGATCAGAGAGCTGCTTAAGGTCTGTGTAGGGACATTCCACTGGAGAGCAGGTGCAGCAGAGATCTGCTGACTGCTAACACAAGGCTTCTGCAATTGATGACATCCTGATCACTCTGGTGCACAGAGCCAGATCTACTAAGGACACAGACATCCAGCAGTAGCGTTGGCATCACTGCTGCTGGGCCAGGGAGGGAAGAGACGCTCTCCTGTATTGAGCCCTGTGACTGGGATTTGAGCACGCCTCCTCCCTGGAGTGGAAGTTGAACAGAGGGGAAGACACCACAGGCACTATTTCAGAAGTCTTAGGTGACTGCCTCAGTAGATCCTAGGTGTTGGGGGAGAACCTTAGCTGAACAATAGCTCTGGCCTGCCTATGTGGAATCTGGGACACTAAGAAAAACCTCTGCCTGTGTGACTGGGCATCATGAGTGCCCATGCTGGTGGAAAAGGCCCACATATGGGCAACTCTTCCTCCCAAATCCCCAGAGCCAGCTCTGAAGCTCTCACTGTGCCCAAGTCTGAGGCTCTTCCCCTGTAGCTCCAGGAGCCCTGCTGGGCCCACGACTCCACCCCTGAGACTCCAGAGTTTGCCTAGACTCTGAGACCCCACAACCAGGTCTCTACCACTACTGCTGGGCTGGCAGAACCTACCTGAGGTCCAACACTTCACTCAGGATGCCCCAGCCCTGAGTAGTCATCACTCCTAGACTTGGTTCAAGAGAGCCCCCAGCAAAGGAGAAATAGGTTCCATGCATGCCTATTAACCCAAAGCCAAGAGAAGACAAACCAGATGAGAAGAAACCAGAAAAAGAACCCTGGCAACATGAAAAACCAAAATAGTTCTACACCCCCAAGAGAACACAGTGGAGCTATAGTAGTGGACTCTACCCACAAGGAAATTGCCAGAATGATAAAAAATGGAATTCAGAATATGGATGGCAAATAAGATGATTGGCATTGAAGAGAAGGTTGAAAACCAACAAAAAGAAGCAAAAAAAAAATTTCAGGAAATCAAGGATGATAATGAAAAAGTCTCTAGAGAGCTAGACAACATAAGAAAGAGTATAATAAAACTTAAAGAAATAAAAGTCATTCAGGGAATTTCAAAATGCAGTCAAAAGCTTTAACAACAGGCTAAATCAAGGAAAAGAAAGAATCTCAGAGCTTCAGAGAAGGCCATCGAAAGAGGCAGAGAAAAGTATAAAAAAGTCTGAGCAATCACTGAGAGAGATATGGGACTATGTAAAGTGTACTAACATTGAAATTATAGGTATCCCTGAGGGATACCTATAAGAAGAAAGAACTAAAAGCATGGAAAACATATTTGAGGAAATTATTGAAGAAAACTTTCCAGACATTGCCAATAATTCAGACATACAGATATAAGATGGACATTGAACACCGGGAAGATTCATAGCAAATAGGTCATTTCCAAGACACATAGTAATCAACCTGGCCAAAGTCAAAATGAAGGAGAAACTTCAGCAAGCAGCAAGACAAAATCATCATATAATGAACAAAGGAAAATCCATCAGGCTAACTGCAGACTTCTCAGCAGAAACCTTACAAGCTGGAAGGGATTGGGGCCCCATTTTCAATTGACTTAAACTGAACAACTGACAGTCTAGAATTTTGTATCTTGCAAAACTAAGTCTCATAATAGATGGAGAAATTAAGTTCTTTCTAGATAAGCCAACACAGGGAATTTGTCATGACCAGACCTGCTCTGTATGAAATACTCAGAACAGCACTATACATAAATCAGCACAACAGATATCCACCAGTGTAAATTCACCTTTAAATACCCAAGATTCACAACTCCTGTAATACAATAGAACAAGAGGTAAAACAAAGCAATAAGGGACTATCCAACAGGATGAACAGACCAACATGCCACATATCCATGATATCAATCAATGTTAATGGACTGAATGCTTCTCTCAAAAGACATAGGCTGGCTGTATGGATGAGAAACAAAACCCAACAATTTCTTCTCTCCAGGAAACTCATGTAAACCACAAGGACACACACAGACTCATTGTGAAAGGATGAAAAAAAATATTTCACACAAATGGAAATCAAAAGAGAATAGGAATAGGTATTCTCACATCAGATAAAATTGACTTTAAGCCAACAAAAGTAAAGAAAGACAAAGAAAGGCACTATATAGTGGTAAAGGGAACTATCCAACAAGAAGACATAATAATCCTAAACACCTATGCACCCAACATAGGAGCTCCTAGATACATAAAGCAAATCTTACTAGAGCTAAGCAAAGAAATAAATATTAATAGTACCATTATAATTTCTGGGGGCCTCGACAACCCACTGTTGGAGCTTGATAAAATAAATAAAGAAATAATGTACTAGGCCGGGCGCAGTGGCTCACGCCCGTAATCTTAGCACTCTGGGAGGCCGAGGCGGGTGGATCGTTCAAGCTCAGGAGGTCGAGACCAGCCTGAGCAAGAGCGAGACCCTGTCTCTACCAAAAAAATAGAAAGAAGTTAATTGGACAGCTAAAAATTAGCAGGGCATGGTGGCACATACCTGTAGTCCCAGCTACTTGGGAGGCTGAGGCAAGCAGGATTGCTTGAGCCTAGGAGTTGGAGGTTGCTGTGAGCTAGGCTGGTGCCATGGCACTCTAGCCTGGGCAACAAAGTGAGACTCTGTCTCAAAAAAAAAAAAAAAAAAGAAGTAATGTACTTAAACCAAACTCTAAATCAAATGGACCTACCAGACATTTACATAACATTCTATCCCAAAACTAGAGATTATTCATTCTTCTCAGCAGCACATGGGACATTCTCCAAGTTTGATCATATCTTAGGCCACAAAACAGGTCTCAACAAATTCAAAAATCAAAATTATACCATGTATCTTCTCAGAACACAGTAGAATAAAACTGGAAATCAATCACAAGAGAAACACTCAAACCTACACAAAGTTATGGAAATTAAACAACCTGCTGCTGAACAATTATTGGGTCAAGAATGAAATTAAAAAGGAAAGCAAAAAATTCTTTGAGCTGAACAGAAAAGGGGACAAAAGCTATCAAAATCTTTGGGACACAGCAAAAACATACCTCAGGGGAAAATTCATAGCCTTAAATGCCTACATCAACAGACAGAAAGATCACAAATTGATAACCTAATGTTACACCTCAAAAACCTAGAAAAGGAAGAACAAATCAAACCCAAAGCCAGCAGAGGAAAAGAAATTACAAAGGTCAGAGCAGAACTAAATGAATTGGAGAATAACAACAACAACAACAACAACAACAAAAATACAAGGGATTAACAAAACAAAAAGTTGGTTCTTTGAAAAGGTAAACAAAATTGACAGACCTCTTGCTAGATTAACCAGGAACAAAAGAAAAAGGACCCAAATTAGCCCAATCAGAAATGAAAAAGGTGACATTACAACTGATATCACTGAAATACAAAACACCACCCATGAATACTATGTAAATCTCTACGTGCATTAACTAGAGAACATACAAGAAATGGACAAGTTCCTGGAAACACACAACCTCCCAAGACTCAACTGGGAAGAAATGGAACTCCTGAATAGACCAATTTGATGGTGAGTACATGTGGTGCTTGTTTCTCCATTCTTGGGATACTTCGCTTAGTAGAATGGGCTCCAGCTGTATCCAGGAAAATACAAGAGGTGGTAGATCACCATTTTTTTTGTGGCTGAGTAGAACTCCATGGTACACATATACCACATTTTATTAATACACTTGTATATTGATGGGCACTTGGGTTGTTTCCACATCTTTGCAATTGTGAACTATGCTGCTATAAACATTCTAGTGCAGATATTTTTTTTATAGAATGTCTTTTTTTCCTTTGGGTAGATACTCAGTAATGGGATTGCTGGATCAAATGGTAGTTCTACTTGTAGCTCTTTGAGGTATCTCCATATTGCTTTCTACAGAGGTTGTATTAGTTTGCAGTCCCACCAGCAGTGTATGAGTGCTCCTATCTCTATGCATCCATGCCAACATTTATTGTTTTGGGACTTTTTGATAAAGGCCATTCTCACTGGAGTTAAGTGATATCTCATTATAGTTTTGATTTGCATTTCCCTGATGATTAGAGATGTTGACGAATTTTTCATATGTTTGTTGGCCATTAGTCTGTCTTCTTTTGAAAAGTTTCTGTTCATGTCCTTTGCTCACTTTTTAATGGGGTCGTTTGATTTTTTTTCTTGCTGATTTTCCTGAATTCTATATAGATTATAGCTATAAGACCTTTATTGGATGTGTAGCATGCAAATATTTTCTCCCATTCTGTAGGTTGTCTGTTTGCTCTTGTGATAGTTCCCTTGGCTGTGCAGAAGCTTTTTAATTTGATCAGGTCCCATTTATTTTTGTTCTTGCTATGATTGCCTTTGGGGTCTTATTCATAAATTCTTTGCCTAGGCCAATATTTACAAGAGTTTTTCTTACATGTTCTTCTATAATTCCTATAGTTTCATACCTTAGGTTTAAGTCTGTTATCCACCATGAGTTGACAAGAGAAGGAAATCAAGGGCATCCAAATGGGAGGCAGAAGAGGTGAAACTATCACTCTTTGCTGACAATATGATCTTATATCTAGAAAACCCCAAAGATTCTACCATGAGACCATTGGATTGACAAATTCAATGAAGTCTCAGGTTACAAAATCAATGTATAGAAATCAGTAGCATTCCTATATGCCAACAAAAGTCCAACTGAGAACCAAATCAAAGACTCAATATCCTTAACAATAGCAACAAAGAAAATAAAATACCTAGGAATATATTTAACTAAGGATATGAAAGACCTCTACTAGGAGAACTATGAAACACTGAGGAAGGAAATAGCAGAGGACGTAAACAGGTGGAAAACCATACCATGCTCATGGATTGGCAAAATCAACATTGTTAAAATGTCTATACTACCCACAGTGATCTACAGATTCAATACAATCCCTATTAAAATACCACCATCATTTTTCCCAGATTAGAAAAAATAATTCTATGCTTCGTATGGAACCAGAGAAGAGCCCTTATAGCAAAAGCAATCTTAAGCAAAAAGAACAAATTGGGAGGCATCAATTTACCAGACTTCAAGCTATACTGCAAGGCTATAGTAACTGAAACAGCAATTTACTGGTACAAGAACAGAGACATAGACCAATGGAACAGAAATAAGAACCCAGATATAAAACAATTCTCATATAGCCATCTAATCTTCGACACAGCAGACAAAAACATACACTGGGGAAAAGAATCCTTATTCAATAAATGGTGCTGGAAAAATTCAATAGCCACATGTAGAAGACTGAAACAGGGTTCACACCTCTCACCTATTTCACAGTTTTAAATGCTCATAGATATTCACTAAGATAGACAACATTCTGGGCCATAAAACAAGTCTACAGTAAATTTAAATAGATTAAAATCACAGCAAGTAGGCTACATTAGTCCAATGGAATTAAATTAGAAGTAAAAACAATGAGGCCACCAAGAGAATCCAAAATATCTGGAAATTAAACAACACACTTCTAAATAAACATTAGTTCAAAAGAGTCACAAGAGCAATTAAGAAATATTTTTGACTAGATGATAAAAATACAGAATAAAAAATTTATAAACTAAACTAGGACATCGAGGATAATTTATAGCATTAAATACCTATACTAGGAAATAAAAGTTCTCAAATAAATGATCTAAGTCTATACCTTGAGAAGAATAAATTAAACCCAAAACAAGAAAAAATAAGAAAATAGTGAAGATAAGAGCTGATATCAATAAAATAGAAAATAGAAAAATGATGGATTAAAATCTTAAAACCCAACGGTCTGGAGATCAGCGGCAAGGGTAGGTGGAGCGGTTAACTTCCCCCTCCCTTGCATCCCAGACTGCTGGCGGCTCCCCAGCAGTTGGAGAGACCTGCGGACACCAGTCCAGAGACGGCCACCGCCACTAAGCGGTGAGCCTGTAGCGGACGCGGCACCAGGCTCCAAACCCCCTCGGGGCCCCTCCCTGCGCACATACCCGACCGCGCGGCAGGCACCATATTGCTGCACTCTCCCCTCCCCCATCCCTG
>VBSM01001124.1:5295580-5310780 GCA_008086735.1 Cheirogaleus medius
AAAAAAAAAAAATCTTAAAACCCAAAGTTAATGTTGGAAAAGATTAATGTAACAGATATATTTCCAGCTGTACTTATTGGGGAAAAAAAGAAAGGAGATAAATTATCAATATTATGGATGAAAGAAAGGGAATCACTACAGAATCTCCAGACATTAAAAATATAATAAGGGAACATTATTGACAACTTTGTGCCAATAAATATGACAACCTAGGTGAAATGGATAAATCCCTGTGAAGACACAAATTACCAAAACTGACACAAGAAGAAATAGCAAATATGAGCAATTCTACATAAATTATTTTTTTAAAAACTTCAAAATTTTAAGAAAATTTACAAATAAAGCCCAAATAACCTCACAAGTGAATGTTATCAAAGATTTCAGGAAGAAATTATTCCAATCTTACACAAACTCTTTCAGAAAACAGAGGAGAAGAAAACATATCCCAATTCATTTTATGAAGCTAGTTTTACCAATTCCAAAACCAAAGATATAGTACAAGCTAACTGATCCAATTTCTTCAGAAGGCAATGACTTAGCAAAAAAGAGAGGAAAGGCTTTCCAGACTAAAAGAGATTCAAGGTGACTTCCAGCATTGCCCAAGATAGCCTAAGCTGACTGTAACCCATCTGTACCACTGATTACAAATAAAAAACTGCTCACAGTACAAGGAGCAACTATTTGAAGATCCCAAAAAGTAAGCAATGAGTGGATTAAGGACAAAGGCCAAAACTCGAATAATGACACATAACAAGAACAGCTCCAGTTGTGTAGAACTGCATGTCAATACGGGAGGCTAAACTCTGAGATCTCTGTCTTTCTGGCAGGAAGAATGGGAGACAGTGGGTTGTCAGAGATTATAGGAGAAATTCCAGATTGCACAGAGCTGGATAACAGAATCTCCTAATTCTGTGTATGAAATGACTTAAGTCCCAGGGTCACCTCTGAGCTATATATGTGTGGAATGGACCAAAGACATGGAGCAAAGAGTTCAAGAAAGTCCCAGACTAACCCTTGCATTGTGCCTATGCTGGGAAGACCCAAATAGCATACTAAAGGCTTAGAAGACTGACTTGACATTGGAACCATCACCTATAGAAGGAAAGATGAAATTTTCAGTTGGACCTAACTGGGATGATTGCCTATTAAAACAACAAAGTAGTGTTCTCAGAGGAGAACTGAGAATGACTGAATATTTTCTCCCTCAGGCCAGAGGCAAGGCCAGGATGTCTTCTCCCACCACTCCTATTCACATCATACTTAAGTCCAAGCCAATAAAACAAAGCCATAAAAATAAATAAAAGGCATACAGATGGAAATAAATAAATAAAACTGTTTGTATTTGCAGATGACATGATTGTCTAATGACTGTCTACAAAGAAAATCCCATGGAATCTATAAGAAACTCTGAGAACTAATAATTGATTTTAGCAGGTTGCAGAATAATACAAGGTTATTTTTACAAGCTAGAAATCAGAATTGGGAAAGTATTATTATTTATAATCGCACAAAAATGAAATATTTAGGTAAAAATCTAACAAAATATGTATCATATTTATATGCTGAAAATTAAAAAATACTGATGAAAGAAATAAAAGAAGATCTAAATAAATGAAGAAATGTAACATGTTTATGTACTGAAAGAAACAGGTGGAGGTTGCCATTTAGCCACTGGTGCAACTGTGTCTGACCAGCTCTTAAAGACCTTGGGTGGCTCTGGTGCTTCCTTTGTCACCTATGACCTGCGGTACTGAGATATCCACAGGGAGGACTCTGAGATATCCCAGAGCTGGGAAATGGGTACAATATCCTCTGAGGAGGGGGTTTTACTAGATTCTTTACAGAATAAACTCTACAGAGATGTGATGTAGGAAACCTTCAAGAACCTGGACCTTATAGGGAAAATGTGAAAAGACTAGCACATTGAAAATGAGCAGAAAAACCAGGGGAGAAATCTAAGAGGTCACGTGGTTGAGAGTCATGTGGTTGAAAGCAAAGAAGGTAGTCAATGGGGAAAACAACTGATCAAATGTCAAATCTTAATATGAACAAAATAACTTCTACTGGAGCAAAACTACATGAATGCAGCATGTGTAGGAAAGTCTTCAAACCTCATACATCCCTTAAAATGCAGATGAGATCTCACACTGGGAAGAAACCAAATGAGTGTCAGGAATATAAAGAGAAACCATATAAATCTAAAGAATGTGGAAAATCCTTTGGTTATTGCCACTGCTTTCAAAACTGTGAAAGAACTCACACTGGAGAGAAACCCTATGAATGTAAGGAATGTGAGAAAGCCTTTGTTTATTACACAACCTTTCAAGGACACATAGAAATGCATACTGAAGGGAAATATTATGATTTAAAGAATGTTGCAAACCCTTTCAATATCAAAATTTATTTTGATTACATAAAAGAACTGACACTGGAGAGAAACCCTACAAAGTAAACAGTGTGGAAAAGCCTTTATATATTTCCAACCTTTTCAAAGACATGAAAGGACTCATACTGGAGAGAAACCCTACAAATATAAGCAATGTGGTGAGGCCTTCAGTTTTCTCACATACTTTCAAAGTCATGAAAGAACTTACACTGCAGAAAAACCTTATAAATGTAAAGAATGTGCTAAAAGTTTCAATTTTCTCAGTTATTTTAGAAGCTTATTTTACTTTCACTGGAGAGAAACCCTGTGAATGTAAGAAACGTGTAAAAGCCTTTATCCTGGAAGCTTGTGAAGACACATGATAGCACACACTGGAGTTTGACCTTATAAATGTAAAGAATATGGGAAAGCCTTCTCTAGTCTTCTAAATCCTGTCAAGTGCATGAAAGAACACGTATTGAAGAAAAACTCTACAAATGTAAACAAGGTGGAAAATCATTCAGTTGATCCAGTTCCTTTCAAGCACATGAAAGAACTCACTCTGGAGAGAAATTACACTAGTGTAAACAGTATGGTAAAGCTTTTCTTTGTTACAGTGCTTTTCAACAGCTTGAAAGAGCTCCCAATGGAGAGAAACTCTATGCATGTAAACAGTGTGGTAAAGCCCTGAGTAGCTCAGGTTCTTTTCAAAAATATGAAAGAACTCACACTGCAGAGAAACCCTATGAATGTAAACAATGTTCTAAAGCCTCCTGTTATTCTAGATCCTTATGAATGCATGAAAGAACTCATACCATAGAGAAACTGTTTGCATACAAACTTTGTTTTATAACCTTCAGTTGTTCCAGTTTCTTTTGAACACATGACATAATTCACGCTGTACCTGACCTCAGCTCATACACATGAGTGGATAGAAGTGAGAGAGCTTGCAGAATCTGTCCTTCAGTTTGCATCAATGTCCTTGGGTCAGAGTTTGGAAATGCTGTGGTTCTGAAACAGAGCTGGTTCCTTCAGTTCTCACCCCATGGTATCTTCCTGTACACATCCTAATTCATGAGCACCAGTGTCATGTTTTTATAGGGCTATTTTGAGGTAATGCCCAGCTCTGGTTTTCTATCACAACCCTATGGTGTGGATGCTTGATGGGAAACATTTTTAAAAATTTACACATGTCTCACACTGGAAATTTTCTCTGTGGCAACTTTAGGTGGTTCTGAAGTGAGAGGGCTGTAGAAGCAGTAGTAGAACCCACATCATGGGACACAAACCCTTTGACCACACAATATCCCCTCTTGATAATCATCAGCTCTGCACCAACAACCACAGTCAGAATCATCTCCAAACTGCAAATGGAGTCACAAAGACACACCCTGCCATGTCTTAGCTGTAGGACACACTCCAACATCTTACCTTCCCATGTTTTCTGGCACATGCCACCCTGAAGTTTTCTGCCTTTGCTGAATTGGGCAGGGGTGGTATGTGTTGAGCCCTTCCTTTATCACAGGCAGTGCCCACAGTTTCTTGGATAGTAAGTCAGAGTGTCCTGCATGGAAGTGGTAGGAATGAGGGAAGCCAAGTCACCATCCACCCTCCGAACAACGTCTGGTCTTTCCCTGGGTCCCAGACATGATCTTTCTCTCACTGGAGACCTCTACTGTCAATTTCCTAGGCCTCCACCATCCCCCAACCACAGATGTGGGGCAGGTGGCGGCATCCAAGGCCACAGTGAATACAGTGGAGCCTGGTGAGGCTACTGGAGTGAGGTCTGCTGACAGATGAGACCTCAGTGGACATGATGGGGACTGAGTAAGCTGCAGTGGAGGGCCTGGTGGCCGAGCCATGAAATACACAGCTTTGCTGCCTTCACTGAGTTCTCCATGGTAAAGCAAACTGACATAAAGTCAAGTTGTAAGGGATATGTTTCCAGAAGCCTTTATAACAGTTTGAAAGGCTGAAACATCATTATTCAATCCATTTTAGGCCTTAATTTTGTATTTTTGGACTCCCATTTGTGCTTTTTTGTGTTCTATGTTCAGGTAGTGTGAAATTTTTCCCTATCAAGATGGGCTGAAGGGCTAGGTTTTTCTTTGAGAGACTTAGAGAGTAGAAGGGACTCCTTCTGCCACATGGGATAGGTGTGAAAACAATTCACTCTTTGAAGATCAAATATATGTGGGTCTATGAAGAGGTTTGTGTAAAACCTGTTTGTGTGTATCTGTGTGAGTTCTAAAATCCACAAAGTATTAATTGCCTCAGTGTAACAGGTTCTCTAATAGCTGTGGTAAACAAAGCTGTGCTAATAATCCTATCTTTGCCTGACATACTAGAAGACAAAAACCAAAAAAACAAGCAAAAATATACAATGTATCATGGTGCTTTTTCCTGAGAAAGCAGAGAAACCTGGGTCAGAGTGCAGAAGGCTTGTAACCTGCATATCTCTGGGAACATCCCTTAGTGTCTCTGGGCTGATGTATCTCTGGGTTTATGAGTTTATATGTCTGTCTCTGAGTTTCCCTACCCTTAAGTACAGTGACAAAGGGTGATTTTGTGTGTTTGTCTGGGGGCCTGCATGTGTCTGTATTTTAAAAACTAGAATGATTTTATTTCATTTTTTTGCCTGATTTTCATGGTAGAACCTCTCTTAATGCATTGAATAAAACTGATGAGAGCAGACATTATTGAAAATCTAGTTTTTGACCATCAAAATGATGTTGCTGGTTTTTCATATGTTACTTATAGCAGGTTAGGAAATTGTCTTCTATTCATAGATTAATGTGGTTTTTTATCATGAATGGGTGCTGAATTTTGTCAAATGGTTTTCTGCATCAGCTGAGATGATTGTCCTTTTCTGTTATTTTGCTAATGTAGTATATTATTTTGATAGATTTTATATGTTGAACCATCCTTACATTCCAGGAATAAATCTCCCTTGGTTATGTTTTTACAAAAGAGAAAGAAAGAAATAATATTATTAGCATACTAATTCTCCCCAAAATGATGTCTTAGATCCAATGTTACTCCAATCAAAATTCCAGAAGAATTCCTTGTACATACTTACAAGGTGAGTGTAAAATTTATATAGACAGCCAGAGGTATTAGAATAGTCAAAACAACCTTGAAAAGGTAAAACCAGGTTGGAAGATTCATCCTGCCTTATTTCAAGACTTACTCTAAAGCTACAGTAACCAAAACAATGCGGTTTGATGAAGGAATAGACACACAGATCAATATAACAGAATAAAGAGTCCAGAAATATATACACATAAATGTGAGTAATTGATTTTTACAAGGGTGCCAAGGCATTTCACTGGAGAAATTGTGCCAAAACAAATTGTGCCCAAACAACTGGACATTCATAGGCATAAAAATAAGCCTGGAATTATACCCTGGAGCTTATATAAAATTAACTCAAAATGGCTCACAGACCTAAACTCAAAATGTAAAACCATGAAACATTTAGAAGACAATAGAGAGGGAAATCTTTGTGACCTTGAGCTAGACAAATGTCCTTATATATTACACCAAAAGCAGGATGCATAAAAGAAAAACTTGATAAATTGGATGCCATCCGAATGAAAGTCCTTGGCTCTGTGAAAGACACTTGTAAGGGAATGAAAGGACAAGCTACAGTCTGTGAGAAAATGTATCTAAGTCACGAATCTGACAAAGTATGTGCATCCAGAATATATGAAGGACTTTCAAAACTCATCAGCATGAAAAAACCCCAGCCCATTTAAAAATGACCAATAGATTTTAAAAGACAGTTTATCGAAGAAAAAATTAATACATGGTAGGCAAAAAGCACATAAAAATATCCTCAACATTATTTAATCCTGAGGCACATGCAAATTACAACCACAATGATGTAGCACTGCACACACATCAGAACAGCTACAATAATAAATAGTGACAACACAAAATGCTGGTGAGCATACAGAGCAACTGGAACACTCATATATTTTTGATGGGAATGCACAATGGTATTATTCTGGCAAGTGTTAACAGCAAGTGTAACAGCTCTTCTCTGCAAGTGTTAACAGCTCTTGTAACAGCTCTTGTCCCAGGAAATAACAGACTGGCACGTGTAGAGTCGGAGAACAGCCTTTATTCGGCCAGCAGGCTCAGCCGACTTCTGATCTTCTGACCCTCCCTTCCTTGTTCTCCTCCAGTTTTTATACCCTTGGTAGGACTCAAAAAGCGTCCAATCGGCAACAAGCTTTAACATCCAATCGGCAACAAGCTTTAACATCCAATCAGCAATAGTGGGATTCAAAAAGTACCCAATCAGGATCACGGGAGCAGTGTGGCCGGAGGACAGGAGCAGGTGGCCAGCACCGAGCGCAGGCCGGGACTGGACGAGGCCCGACCCCAGCATCCCACACCCGCACACCCGCCCACTGTGGCCTCCAGCCGGCCCTGCACAGCACCGGCCCACGGGGATGTGGAGCGGCTGGGAGATGGCGAGCGGCCGTGTCCCAGCACCCGACGGTTTTCCCCATCAGTATAGTCACTTTGGAAGATAGTTTGGCCATTTCTTATGAAATTAAACATACATTATCATATGATTATCAATGCCACTCTTAGCATTTACCCAAAAGAAATGAAAAAAATTTACATAAAAGCCTGCAGGTGAGAGTGTATGTCAACTTATAACCCTCCCAAACTGGAAACAGTCTAAAGATCCTATAATTGGTCTCTGGATAAACAAGTTGTGGTATACCTAAGCAATGGAACACACTCAGGAATATATGGCATGCTGGCAAAGGCACAATTATGGGCATGGAGAATAGCTCATTAGCTATGAGAGACAGTTTCACTATAATGGGTTGGCAAGATAGATTTTTTTTTTTTGTAATGATGTAACTGCCTTGTGGTGGTGGTTACACAAATTTATGCATTTGTCAAAATTCATAGAACTGTACACCAAAGAGTGAATATTACTGTATTCTAAATAAATTTTAAAAATACATTTAAGAGATATAATAACTAGATGGTCTCTGTTTCTATTGTGATTTGAACAAACCAACTGGAAAAAGACAGTTTTGAGATTATAGAGTTCATATTAAATGATGGCAAGAAATTATCATTGTTTTTGTTAGAGGGTGATACGGTACTGACATTGTGATTGAGTTTAAGACATGCTTACTGCAGTATGGCATACACGCAATCATTGCACCATTCTATTTGAAATATGTCTAAAAATTTTCAAACAATTAAAAAAATAGTCAAAACAGGAAAAAAACTGCCATGAATCAAAAGTAAACAAAGATAAATTTTCTGAAAAGGCATGACTTCTGGATTTATACCATTTCTGCATTATGCTAAAGCCCATACTCTCTACCATTATGCTACACAGCTACCCGGTGCATTCGTCTTATTTGTGGCAATTTGTCTATATACATATCTGAAATATAAACTATGTGAATAATCTAAGTATGACTACTAATATTATTATCAGATAATATGAAGATTCATGGCTTCATAAGTTGATTTAATATGTGGCTTTTGACATGGAAAAAGTATTTTTTTTCCTTAGAGGATACCACTGTATTAGTGCTTTTTCTAAATAATGAAAAGTTGTCAGGAATTTAAAACACTCACCTCTTATAAAAACCTCAGCAATTTCCCCCTATTTCCCCCCTGCTTATGTATCTTAGTTAAAAACAATCATTTCAATATTATTTCAGTGGAGTTGAATAGATGGTAGATCATTTGAAAATTATGAGAGGCTCTATGCTAGTCCATCTGAGGATGAGCATGCAGAATGTGGAGGGCACGGTGACACTCCTGTGCTTTTCTTGTGGTCTCCCCACTGCAATGCACCTGGATAAATTGCAGGGTGGTTTTGCAGACTCACAAAATCTCTTAAGGTCGTTTCACTGCCAAGAGAATGATGTTACTGTACACACTTCAAGGTGAACCCAGAAGGTCTCCACTGGAGGGCTGTAGAGAAGCCATCTGTATCAATAGCAAAGCCACCATCTGTAGGCACCTTCCGTGTCCTGTTCACTGCTTGGCCCACTAAAATGAAATGGGGCAATAACATAAGCACAAAGTCATCCCATCATGGCCTTTCTCCTTTGTGAAAGAAGGATAATCCTTTTCTCTGTGTGTGTGTACATATATAATGTATGTATGTATTATATGTATGTTATATATAATTTATACACACACATTTCCACATCAACCCACACCAATTAAAACATAGTTGACGTTTACTGAGCATTTGCTATGTACCAAACATTGTTCTAGCACTTTGTACTTATTAATTCATTTAACCTTCACACAAACCATGTGTTTATTTTACAGACGAGAACATTGAGTGACAGGCTGGTAAACAACTTGAACCAGTCCCCATAGATGATAGTCCTTTATCCAGGACTTGAAACCAGGCAGTCTTGTTCTAAGCCTTCACTTTTAACCCTCACTCTGCTTAGGTGTAATGTGTGTTTCAGTTTAGAAAGTTCCTCCTCTCTCTTTCCCCACCTACCTTCAGGTATGAATATAGGACATGTTGTACTGTGTGCCGATTGGGAACCAGTTCTTGTTTTGTCTACACACCAGTCCTTTCCATCTTGTGCTTCCGTAGAGAATGACCCCAGTTCAGCCTAATACTTGATGGGACGCCTGATTCGGATCAGGCCAAACTCGGACATCTGAATCAATATTCTCCAGGAATTTTGTAACCAGGACTGGTGAGAAGAAAGAGTTGCTCTCCTTTGGAGAACGCTACAGAATGTGAGGCTCGGGATCCAGGGTCAGCTGCGTCTCCTGCCACAGGATGGAGTCCCATCTTTCTTGGTGGGGGGGGCAATGAGGAGTGAGAGACACGCGGAGTTCCAGGTGTGTCCAGGCTCCTCCCCCTGTGATGGAAGCCCAGGTCTGTGTCTGCCCTGTCCAGGTTTTAGTTTGATTACATGGCCTGTCCCTTTCTTTGATTGTATGGGATGCCCCAAATGGTCTCTTTTAGCAAATTCCCCTTTTTTGCCAAACTACATTGAGATGTTTTTGTCACTTGGGATCTATATTAAATTGTATTATTGTCACATATTTTCACTCCTCCCTTTGAATAAAAGATTTGTCCGTACACGTTGCCATGTGACTTGCTTTCCTCCTGGTAGGGAGTGTATATTCCTGCCCCCACTGACTTTGGGCTCGGCCATACGAACCACTTGGGCCAAATGTCATGTGAGAAGGGACAGGGTGGCAGTCTGATCGGGAGTCCCGAGAGATGGTGGGTATCCACCACTGCTTTGTGCTTCTGCCTTCCCCCGTGAGAGCAACACCTATCCAGCAGGGGGCGCTGCTGCAGCCGGCTGGGCTCCAGAAAGCAGGCAGTAGAGCAGGCCCCGCCCACCTGCCACCTGCAGCGCTCCCACAGGACCATAGAGCTGCAGCAGCCACCAGCTCCTGACATGAAACCTGAGCGACACATACCCTTTCTGTTTGTAAGCCTCCGGGATTTAGAAGTTATTACACAGCATTGCCTCAGCAAGAACCGACGGATAGACTATCATATGACCTGGACAATTTGCTCTGTGCAAAGTGCTTTTGCATGCCAGGAGTCTTTGAGCATAGGACTTGTGGTATTCCCCATTTTGCAGTTGAGGAAGCTCAGTCTTAGAACCTATAAATAATTTTCCCAAGGCTACTGAAAGAGGTGGGACTCAAACATAGCTCTATCTGATTCCAGAGCCCATACTTTTAAAGATATTTATACTGCCTCAAGCTGTATCATACTTTTACAATCTGAATATATAGTATATTTATTTGCTGTGCATGGGGAAATGTGACCTGACTTGGAACATATCTAAATTGGTATACTTTATTATGAGAGTATAAGTGACTATTACATATATATGAAATATATACATGCATTCTAATAAGGTTATGCTATTTTGTATAGATGTAACTAGCTCTAAGAAATTCTGAAAAGTAGGGATATTAAAAATATTGAGCCAGTAAAGTAGGATAAATACACAATTTTTATTTATAATATTAAATTCTTGCTCCCCCTTTAAATGGACTTTTCTTCAGATAGAGAGCTCTCCATGCATATTTAAAATGTCATACAATTTATACAATTATATTTATATGTATTTTTTAAAGAAATTATGTAAAGGTGAGTTACATCTGTAACAGACTGAATAACTTTGCAACAAACTATGTCAGCAGGGGAGGTTTATAGCAATTAACAGGTGGCTTTAAAAAAGTAATTGATGATTCAATTGCATTCCTAACTATTATTTTTGAAAGAGTTTTAGACATTCTAACAAGCAGTTTCAAGGGTAATTGTTACTGTTGTTATTTTTAGAAACATGGCAGAGTCTAAGTACCAATTTGTTCTGCTATCTACATATTTGCCTAATTTCTACCAGTGATGAAATTTATCTGTCCTCGCTAGAGTTGTCTATTGGCAGCATGTCTGGATTTAGGGCAGGAGGAGGAGGGAAAAAGGGGAAAGCTTGGCCAGGACAGAACCCCTACACAATGCATTGGCTTGATGCCTGGCTCTCTCCACACCCATTCATCTATGTGTTTCATAGAATGAAAGTACAAACAAAGCATCAAATGGCTTTATATTGTGCTGATCAAAAGACAGAATTCTAAAACCATTTTTAGAACCCTCCACTCTTCAAATCTTTCTCCCAAAGTATCAATTCTTTTCAGTTTATATCTCCTAAGACTGCCAGAGGATCTCCATTCAAACCTTTCTTCCTCTACATCAGTAAGAGGTTGACCCAAGGACAAAAGTATTTTTTAATGTGCATCTTTTTCTTCTTGTTGGTTGGACTGATAACTTTTTGACTGGCCTTTCAAGCTCTTTGATCCATTAGGAATAAAATCTTCACTACTTGTAGAGGACAATCTAGGACCTGCTGATAAAATACAACAAATGAGGGAAGGTCTTGAGTCAAGATTCAGAAAGGCCCTGCCTCTGGATGCAAGCAGGAAATGTCAGAGTCAGGAGTCCTGAGACTGTCTATCATCCTTCTTTGCAGCTAGTGGACCCAACAGATCTGGGAAATGCATTCTTCTTAGACGACTCTCTGCACAATCACTGTAACTTGCTGAGGTCTGTGATCAAATTTTAGGCAAACATTAGACAATGGAAATGAGTGCAGACATGATCACGTGGACTTTGTGGGTTACAGTAACAGAAGGGGCTGCTATTTGATTAAGAACTGGAGGAATCTAGTTGCAACCACAAATGCAAACACTAGCAGGTGAAAGATGTTAGCAAAGCATGCATGAATTTGAATAAGATATAGTTGGGAGATGGAAGTTAAGCATTAACACAAAGCCTTCCTTATTCTTTTTGGCATCTCCATTTGGGTCACTTTAGGACTGTGCCAGTTTTCCTCAATGGAGCTTTTTAGGATCACACAAAATTTTCAGCTCAAACAACAGAATAAGCAGTTGTACTTTACTATTTTCAAGGTCACCTATAGAAGGTATTTGCATTCTTCTTTTAGTTGAAGTAGGCTCTGTATCTGTTTAAAGCTCCTTCATAAAATTTGCCACATTTAATTAGTATTTAGATTTGAGGTTTATAAAAAGATTCCATTCATTATCAGTAATATATTGAAGATATATTGCACATATATTTTCAATGGCATTTTTTTTTTTCAGATTCAGCCATAAGCTTGTTTTCCCACAAGGGAAAATGTTATTATTGTCATGGTTAAGAACTGCCCCTTTACCTAAAAGAAACCAAAACAATTCTGTGTCTACTCCTTTAGTCTGGAGCCCATTAAATTTGATTTCCAATGTTTTCTACAAGGCTTTGTTTGAATCTATGTTTATATCAAACTAAGTTGTAGTTTCACATATCATTACTTTTTATTGACAATACCTAGCTTCAGGAAAAGTGATCACTCATCAGATACACAGTACAACAGCTTAACTGAGGCTGATATGGCTGACACAGAAAATATGCACGGAAACTAGAGTACAGACAAGCCCATGCCTGTTGTATTAATGGGTGACACTTTAAACAATAGAGCTGTCAGACCCTACTGCGAATAAAGGGGTTTAATCATGACAGGAATTGGTGCACACGACAGGTGATTATGTGTTGGAAATATGCCAGGGCCAGGACCAGCTGCAATGCTTCACATTATTTTGTAATCTCAGTAATTGCAGCTTTGGAAAAAGATTATTTGGGATTGGAGAACCCAGGGTTGAGGGGGAGAAGTAAACAAAAACCACATACAACCCATTTATTTCCACAATAGAGGTCTCTGCAAATGGGAAAAGTTCAACCCACATTACAAATTTTAGTCCATCCCCCTTCTCTTCAATTCAACAACACAGCAATATAATCATGCCTTTTTTTCTCCTTTCTCAAAGTCCAATTATAGTGTCTCCTTACAAATAAAATAAGGCTTCAACCATCTACTTACTAATTTCAGATGAAAATTCCTTCTAAAATTATTTAGGTTACAATATCCAAAGCCACTCAGGAAAACATGGGACTCAGTCAAAAAGGCATTTTCCCATGTTGAATATTCTGCTATTTAGCTATGATAAATACTGTATTCAATTACTTTCTGTTGGAGTTTATAAAAAGAGATAATTCTTTCACTCTGAGGCCATTGTGGAGAGTGATCCAGTTAGAATTAATGATTTAGAGAATTCTAGACACAAGAGACTGGAAAGCAAATCAGAAAAATGAAAAAAAAAGGCAAGTTACAAAGTTTAACAGGAAACAAAATTCTTGTTTTTCATTCGGGTTAACTTTCTACAGCAACAAAGCAAAATGTAAAAACCAGCCTTATCTTAATTGTTGATCTTTAATCTTATCTACTGATTGCTTTTCAAATGGAAATAATACCGCAAGTCTTTCTGTTTTCCTCATACAAAACATAATCTTGGCACAATAAATTTCTGTCACATGTTTTATTTGTTTTTTGTAACTTTTTATTTTGCAATAATTTTAAATTTTCAGACATGTTGCAAGAATAGTGTTAGGAATTCCTTAATCCCTTTACTCAGATTCAGCAACTGTTTATATTTTGTCCCACTGATTTATTATTCTCTCACTAAATATTTATTTATATATGCATATTTTCTGAACCTTTGAGAGTAATGTGGAGACATTGAGCTCTTTTATTTCTAAATACTTTAGAGTGTATTTCCTAGGAACAAAGAAATTATCTTACATAACCATAGTACAATTTTCAAAATTGGGAAATTTAACATAGACACACTACTATTAGCCAAGTCACAGGCAACTTTTGTCAATTATCCCAATATAGCCCTTTACAGCTAATTTTATTTTCTCATGCAGAATCGAATCCAGTATCACAAATTATACCTTGCTGTCATAATGACTCAGTCTCATTTAACTCAAGACAATTTCCACCTTTTTCTTCTTTTTTATAATCTTTAAGCACATCACCATTTTGAAGGAGAACAGGTCTTTATTTTACAGAATGTTCCTCATTTTGGGCATGGCTGTTTCCACGTGATTAGAGTCTACTTAAGTGCATTGTCAGGTGTACTCTGCAGTGATGCTGAGTCCCTCTCAGTGCATCATGTCAAGAGGTGTATGGGTTTGCTCTGTCCCAATATTGACAGTGTTAACTTTGATCCCTTAAGTAAGGTAATATGGTCCATGATCCTACACTGTAAAGTTACTATTTCTCCCTGTAATTAATAATCTGAGGAGGTTGGAGACTATGTAAATATCCTGTTTTCCACCAACCATTATCCAGTTGTAGCATCCATTGATGACTTCCTTTACATCATTCCTTCTGCACTTATTAGTTGGAATTCCACTGTGAGGAAGAACTTTCCCATCTTCCCACTCAATTTATTTACTCATTTCTTTCCTAATCAGTTTATGTCAATGTAGACACATCGATTCTTACTTTCTGCAGTAAGTTATAATCCATTGTTTACTTTGATGCCCCAAATTCCCATATTGGGTAAGTAGAAGCCTCTTCAAGCTAGCTGCTATGTCTTTGATTTGCTGTTAGCATTGTGTTCCCACTTATGTATCAGTTGGGGTTCCACCAGAGAAATAGAAACAGCAGAGGGGAGAGAGAGAGATTTGGAAAGAATTGGCTTCCATGATCGTGGAGCTGTCTAGGCAAATCAGAAGCCTGCAGGTCACTCTGGAAGGCTCAAAACTCTCCTTCAGGATCTGAAGCTGTAGTCCAGAGGTGAATTTCTTCCTCTTCAGGGAAACCTTAGTTCTGCTCTTTAAGTCATTTTAACTGATTGGATTATGCAGGATATTTCCTTTACTTAAAGTCAACTAATTATGGATGTTCATCAAATCTACACAGAACCTTCATGGCAACACCTAAATTCTAGTTTTATTGAGTAACTGAGGCTAGAGCCTAGCCAGTTTGACATATAAAACTGACCATTTTTCCTCGCTGATTTTCCTGAGTTCTAAATAGATTCTAGTTATCAGCCCTTTATCGGATGTGTAGCTTGCGAAAATTTTCTCCCATTCTGTGGTTGTCTGTTTGCTCTCTTGACAGTTTCTTTGGCTGTGCAGAAGCTTTTTAATTTGATCAGGTCCCATTTATTTATTTTTGTTGCTGCTGTGATTGCCTTTGGGGTCTTCTTCATAAATTCTTTGCCTAGGCCAATGTCTAGAAGAGTATTTCTGACTAGAATTAGAATTCCTCTAGAATTCTAATAGTTTCACACCTAAGGTTCAAGTCTGTTACCCAGCGTGAGTTGATTTTTGTGAGACGTGAAAGGTGTGGGTCCTGTTTCAGTTTTCCATATGTGGTTATCTAGTTTTCCCAGTACCATTTATTGAATAAAGATTCTTTTCCCCAGTGTATGTTTT